>APFE031237583.1:6614-40041 GCA_000404065.3 Pinus taeda
AGAATGCTCTAGAAATGACCACAAGTAACTTTTTTAAGATGAAACTCGCGCCTTTTGACCTTTACAGGAGTACGCATCCACCCCTTTACATATAGAGCATACAAGTACGCAGGTATTGTGAACTTGGGTTGCGTACACGTAGGTAAGGCTGAGAGAAACTGCGTACCCAGAGATAAATAGATTTTTAAAGACTTTCTCTCTTTCTTGAAGTTTGACATGGAGAGCAGAGGTATGAGACTTGCCAAGGAGGATAGTATGACAGTTGATGGAGCCATACTAACTGCAAATAGTAATGGTGACAAATTTTAGTGTAACACCCATCTTCAATAGTGGGGAGCTTGCTTCATTCATCTCAACAAAAAGAAAGGAAAGTACATGAAAAAATACATTATTATACCTCCATCCTCAGAGTGACTTGAAATTCAACTGCTAAAATCACAACAATCATGGCACCAACAAGTTTGTCTTGTCCTCCTGATCCTTTTTACCGTAAACATGACCTACTTCTGAAAATCACATTATTGTCTTGATCTTCGTGCCTAACAATTAATGAAGAAGGCAAGTTTGTACCATGACCTTCGAAAATTGCTACTCATATGAAAAATTGACTGCACCATTGTGATCCTTGTAAACCTCTAGTTAAAATGATTATAAAGTTGACCCCATTTTAACACTGTCAATTATGGGCCTTAAGAGAATCTTTTATATTCCTCACAACATCAAAAGAATACTCTCTAGAATATTCCAACAAAATATTCCTTCTGGAACTAAGTGTTATGCAACCAGCTCACAAAACAGAAGAAAATATCGATCAACGAATTAAAAATTAGCCTCTTCAAGGGTGCAACCTCCTTTGAACTACATAAATGAACAATTCTTGGATGATACAAATGAAAAGACCTCCTTTCTATATATAGGAGTCTAAGGGGTCATAATATAATCATAGCCTACATAACAATAATAATGTAAGGGCACGACAATAACAATAGTGGGCTTCTATGGGACACAACAATAACAATATGCGGGTTACATTAACAATAAAAATAAGGGGGATACGCTAACAATAACAATAAGGGGGATACACTAGTATTATAGGGATCTAACATGACCCTCTCCTTCAAAAAAAAGTTTTGTCCTCAATGCTTGATTATTTATGGATGCATCTATATAAAATTCTCACCCTCCCATGTGGAATCTTCAACCGGTAAGTTCTTCCACTTAATGAGATACTATGAAATTGAACGATTTTGCAGTTGTCGGGTTCTTGTTTCCATGACTGCTTTAGGCTCCAATATGATTTTTCCTTATTCGTCAAGTTCTGGCAAGATTGTTTGAACGAAGAGCTTGTCACTGATAACCATCTTTAAGCATGAAACATGGAAAATTGGATGTACTCGAGAAGATGTAGGAAACTCTAATTTGTATGCCATAGTACCAATCTTTTGTAACACCTTGTAAGGGCCATAGTACTTGGGTGATAATTTATTATCATTCTTAGCTTGCTTGAGGGAAATTTATTTGTATTGTTGTAGCCGTAAAAATACCCAGTCGCCTATATCAAAACTTATTTCACTGCGAATTTGATTTTCTTGTTGTTCCATTCGATTCTTCACCAGAGTGAGGTTATCCTTTAAGAGTTAGAGAACTTGTTGTTGATGCTCGATGTGATTTTCCACTGTTTGAACCTTAGAATTTTCTCTTAAAGATGATGTGATGGGCGATGGATAATATCCATAAAGTGCCATAAATGGAGTCATTTTTGTTGCAGTATGGAAGGAAGTGTTATACCACCATTCAGCTAGAGGTAACCACTTGAACCATTTGTGTTTTTCTACCAGATACAAAGCAACGAAGATATCCTTCCAAACATTTGTTCACTATTTCAGTTTTCCTGTCAAATTCAGGATGATAAGATGAACTATGAGCTAATTGAGTACCAAGAAAAGAAAATAATTTTGTCCAAAAATTTTCAATGAAAATAGGATCTCTGTAACTTACAATAATCTTTGGGTTTCATGTAGCTTTTGAATCGTTTCCATAAATGTAGTAACAATTGTACTAGCTTTAAAAAATGAGATAATGCACAAAAGTGTGCATACTTGGTAAGTCTATCAACTACCACCATGATGACACTCTTTCCTTCATACTTGGGTAAACCTATGATAAAATCCATTGAGACCTCCTCCCGAAATTGACTTGGAATGGGTAAAGGTTGTAACAGGCCCAGGGTATTAATTATCTCAACTTCATTTTGTTGGCAAACCAAACATTTTGCCACAAACTTTTGAATATCAAATTTAAGGCCATCCCAAAAAAATTCCTTCTTGACCATGTGGTAAGTTTTTAAAAATCATGAGCACCCTCCTAAGGGGGAGGTTTGTAATTCAAAAAGAATCCACAGATATAAGTGACCTTTGTACCATAATGAATCATTTTTCCAGATAAATGTATGAGATGTATTGGGATCTTGCTGCAAATTTTAAATGATTGCCCACACCTCTTTGTCATTCTTCCATTCATTCCTTGCTTTAGTTATCCAATCATGTTGGATAATAGAAATAGCACAGAGCATGCTTCCACATCATCATACTTTCTTGAGAGTGCATCTACAATAACATTTTGCTTCGCCTTTTTGTAGATGATTTCAAATTCATAACCCAACATCTTTGTGACCCATTTTTTTTGCTCTTCTGAATATAATCTTTGTTCCAAAAAGTATTTAAGACTATAATGATCTATTTTTACCTTGAAGTGTCTTCCCACTAGGTAAGTTAGTCATTGCTTTAGTGCATGTAGTATTGCCAACATTTCCTTCTCATAAATAGGTTTGTGTAAATAATTTCCCTTGATTGGATGACTTTCAAAAGAAATTGGTCTTCCTTCTTACATTAAAACAACACCGAATCCATTTCTTGAGGCATCACATTCCATAGTAAAGGTATTTCCGAAGTATGGTGTAGCTAAGACTAATGCTTGGCACATTGCCTCTTTACGATGTTCAAAGCCCTTAGTTGCTTCTAAAGATGAAGAAAATGCATCTTTCTTGAGTAATGTTGTTAGAGATGTTGTTATTCTCCCATAATCCTTAACAAACTTGTGATAATACCCTATCAACCTGAGAAATCCTTGAAGAGGCTCTAGGGTTTTCGGGATTTTCCACTCCTTATTGGCTTTAATTTTATTAGGTTATACCTTAACACCCTCATGAGATACAATATGACCCAAATATTCCACCTCCTCTACTCCAAAGAAACATTTGGAGGGTTTTGCATATAATTGTTTCTCCTCCAATAGTTTGAGCACCCTCTCAACATGTTGAACATGATCCTTCCATGACTTGTTGTAGACTAGTATATCGTCAAAAAATACTAACAGAAAATTTCTAAGGAAGGATTTGAAAATGGAACTCATTAAACCTTGAAATGTGAAGGGAGCATTACCAAGGCCAAAAGGCATGAACACAAAATCATAATGACCTTCACGAGTTTCAAATGTTGTTTTCACAATGTCTTCAGTCTTCATTTTAATTTGATGATATCTTGAGCAAATATCTAGCTTGGTGAAGTAAATTTCTCCATGTAATTTATCCAACAATTCATCAATGATAGGAATGGGAAATTTATCTTTAATAGTGAACACATTGATCTTCCTATAATCTAGACACATACAACATGATCCATCCTTCTTGTGCACCAATACTGTTGGAGCAAAGAAAGAACTTTAGCTAGGTTGAATTATACTAGCCTCTAACATTTCTGCAACCATAAATTCAATTTCACTCTTTTGGGAATAGGGATATTTGTAAGGCCTTATGTTTGGTAGAATTATTCCTGGAATCAAGTGAATAGCATGATCATGATCACGAATATGTGGGGCACCTTTGGGAGTCTCAAATACCTTTAAATGATTGTCCAATATTCTTTGGAGATCTGAAGAAATGGATGATTTCGATGTGTGAACATCTACTGAGCATAATTGTGCAATTATGCCTCATTGTTCTTTCTTCAAAATATTTTTCATGCCATTAGAGATGGTTATATTCTCCAGTTTCCCTGTGATTCCCCTTAATTCAATTTCCTTTCCTTCCCAGGAAAATTTCAAGTAAAGTTCTTGAAAATTAAAAATTAGTGTCCCCAAAGATTGTAATCATTGGACTCCTAATACGACATCAACACCACCTATTGGAATGGAAAGAATTGGACTATTCAATACATATTTGTAGATTTTTACTGTATATTCAACAACTTATGTGATATGCTAAAAGACAAGACAACAATCTACTCTACTCTTCAGCAGGAATAAAATTGATCAATGAAAACAATAAAGAGAAAATGAAGAATATCAATCGCACATAACACAATATTTGCATGGGGAAAGAAACTGCTAAAAACCTCGGCTATCTATATTGCGTTAACCAGAGGATATGAGAAGAAAATATAATGCTTGTTCAACCCAAAAAATTCCTACACTAGTACAATCTAACTCTTTGCTTCCTAGGCTGACTTTGGCTAACACTTAACCAATTTACTAGCCTTCCAGGCCCTTGATTCCTTGCATAAGACCTAAGGGAATTATCATTTATTTAATGTGGAAATTCCTTCTCCATAACTGCGCAATCCAAACACAGGCCCTTAATTGTTTCATACACCATCTGTACAACTCGGAAAATTATACAACAGATATTACACTATCCTTGAACTCTAATCTCAAATGCGTCTTTCTCTTAACTGACATGCATGAGTTATTTATGAGTGAATCTTCAGTTAACTGGTGTGGCACTGCGGATGCACTAGTATTAGACTCCTACTAGTTCCTCCAATAGTTAGAACTAGTTTAACTGATTATAACTCAGTTAGACTGAGTTATCTAATTACAACTCAAAAGAACTTAACCTAGGCCTGTAAAATTTAGGGATCACTCTACATGAATCTATATGGACTTCCAACTCGAATTTCCTAAGTCAATTAAGTCAATTTTACTTAATTAACTATTAAAAGTTGCTATGAGAATAGAATTACAATTTAATTCTCAATTTAATTCAAGGAAAATTAAATCAGAATATTTAGATGTTATTTTTAACATTTCTTGTTGCAAATTTCAACACTCCCTCTCAATAAGAAAGGAATTCAACTCTATCAAGATAGTGTACCTTAGGAATGGTCTACATGCAACACTTCTCTCTAGTGTTGTTGCTACTGCAACTTCTGAAATTGAATAAACATCCAACTCTAATCACTATGATGCATCTTTCACCAGAGTCTCTGAATTCTACTGGCTCTACTCTGTCGACTGAAAAATCTACTCTTCTGTTGACTCTGCCTCTGTGCCGTCTGCACTGTTTTCAACTCTACTATGTGCTCCCTAGTATCTAACTATTGCTAGCCATTGCCTCTGTCACTCTTATATCTGACCACATCAACCGCCACTGATCCATCCTGCTATTGTGTATTGTGGGATGCCATTGATCCATGAGATAAAACCTCTCAATGGACCCTACCCAAATTTCTACCCTCTTGGGACTATTACTTCACATCACCCCACCTCTCACCTAGAGGTATGGTTGCATGTGCCCCCCTTGGAAATTTTGTCATAAAATTTCAACCTATTGGAGGTCTTTTCTTTAGTGGATGTCTCCATTCAGTCTCCTCTCTGCTTCTCCAATTGTGGTTGCTCCATAACTTTTGAGGTTTCTTCTAAGGTTGCTTCTTCTATGCTTGAGTGGATCTCTCCACTATGTCTCCTCTATGGTTCTCTAATTGTGGCTTCTCCAAAAAATTTTGAGACTGCTTTTGAAGCTTCCTCTGGGATGCATGTTGAGGGGTAATTCATTGTCCCTCTTAAACATCAAGTCTCTAACCTTTGCATTGATCCTTAAGGCTTTGCATGCATCTTCAACCTTGAGAGCATACAGGTTCTTAACTCGCGCACCAATCTGCTTCACCTGTCCCATGGTGATGTTTCTAAGGAAAACCTTCCCCTTACTAAAAATCACATCATATCCACAGTCTTCTAATACCGTGATAGAAACAAGATTATTCTTTAGTCTTGGAACATACATCACATCTGTGATTCTGAGAGGGCAGATAGACTCTCTTTGAAAGGTAATTGTTCTGATTTCGATAGTGTTGTACCTCCCGTCATCTCTACACTCTATGTTTTTCTTGAGGTCTTTCTCCTCAAAATCACTAAAGAGATCTCTATTCCTTATCATATGGAATGAGGCACCGCTGTCAAGGTACCACACGCTTCCCATTACAGTGTTGGCCATGCATGCAATGAGAGTGAAATCAAGTTCAAATTATGAAGGTAGAGATTCACCTTTTGCTATAACTGTAGACTCCTTCTTGCTTGCTTTCCTCTGTGGGAAATTTGTGGCATAGTGCCCATACTCGTGACAGTGAAAACACTTTACTTTCGAAAAGTCCTTCTTTCCTCCCACCTCACCTTGGGACTTATTTCCCTTGGATTTCCTTTATTTTTAACTAATTCAAAGTCCTCTTCCACTTCTTTGGAAGAGGCCCCATCTCTGATGTTCCGCTGAATATCATCCTGTACCAAATTCAACCACATTGCTCCCAATATGGTAGCTTATCCCTCCAATTTATAGATTCCTAGTAACTATGTCAACTCTTGGGAAGTCCTAGAAGAGATAGCCTCACCATATCATCTTTGGAAATAGTAATATTGACACTTCCAAGCTCATCCCGACAATGGGTGAACTTGGTTAAGTAATTCAGAATTAAGTTTTCGTTCTCCATATTGATATTTCTGAGTTTGTCCTTTAGTGCCAACTTCCTATGGTCACTGCTATTTTTAAACAGGTTTGCTAATGCCTTCCACATTGAGAATGGAGTATCCTTACCATGGAGACTCGAGACAGTGTGGTCTCAAACTCCTTCTAGGATAATTATTCTCAAGTTTCCCACATACTTTCTCCATTCAACCAGATCTTTAGCATCTAATGCTGGAGGCTTAGGAATGTCATGATCTATGAATTCCTTGAGGTCATTGTATTCTAGCACTTCCTCCATCCTATCCTTCCAAGATATGTAATTTGAGCTTCCCTCTAAATCATACTCAGGCCGCAAACCGTAGAATGACATATTGCTACTATAAAGTATGAACTTGCAAATTCGATTTCCGCCTACACAACAAACTTGAAATCTCCTCTTCTATACTGTCTCCAGCTTCGATACCATGCATATTTTTACTATAGATTCAACAACTTATGTGATATGCTAAAACACAAGACAACAATCTACTCTACTCTTCAAAGGAAACTAAAATTTATCGATGAAAACAATCAGCAGAAAAGGAAGAATATCAATCACACATAACACAATATTTCCCTAGGGAAAGAAACTACTAAAACCCGATGGCTATCTATATTGCATTAACTAGAAGATCTGAGAAGAAAATACGATGCTTTTTCAACCCGAAAAATTCCTATAATAATGCAATCTAACTCTTTATTTCCTAGGCTGACTCTGGCTAACACTTAGCCAATGTACTAGCCTTCCAAGCCCCTACTTCCTTGCGCAATCCCTAAGGGAATTAGCCTCTATTTAATCTTGAAATTCCCTCTCCATAACTGTGCAATCAAAACATAGGCCCTCAACAGATTGCATGCACCATCTGTACAACTCAGAAAATTATACAAAGGATAGTAGATTGTCCCTAAAATCTAATCCCAAATGTGTCTTCCTCTGAACTGACATGCACGAGTTATTTATGAGTGAATCTTCAGTTAGCTAGTGTGGCATTGATGATGCACTAGTGCACTTCCTCACTACTAGACTCCTACTAGTTCCTCCAGCAGTTAGAACTAGTTTAACTGACTATAACTCAGTTAGAGTGAGTTATCTAATTACAACTCAAAAGAACTCAACCTAGCCCCCTAAAATTTAGGGATCACTCTACATGACTATAGATGGCCTTCCAACTTGAATTTCCTAAGTCAATTAAACTTAATTAACTATTACAAGTTGCTATGAGAATAGAATTACAACTTAAATCTCTATTTAATTCAAGGACAAATTAAATTAGAATTTTTATATATTATTTTTAACTTTTCTTGTTGCAAATTTCAACATGCCCTCTAAAAAAGAAGAGGAATTCAACTCTATCTAGATTCGGTACCTTTGGAATGTTATGCATGCAACACTTCTCACTAGTGTTGTTGCCGCTACAACTTCTAAAACTGAAAAAGAATCCAACTTGAATCAGTGTGATGCATCTGTCACCACAGTCTCTAATTGCTACTAGCTCTGCCTCTATCAACTGAAAACTTTTCCCTTTTGTTGAGTCTGCCTTTGTGCCATCTTCAATGCTGTCAAATCTACTCTGCGCTCCCCACTATCTGACATCTGCTAGCCTCTGCCTTTGTCACTCTTATATTTGACTGCATCAACTGTCGTTGATCCATCCTGCTACTCTCTACTATGGGCTCCCATTGATCCATGAGACAAGACCTCTCAATGGACCTTGCCCAAAATTCTACCCGCTTGGGACTATTACTTCACATATCCCCACCTCTCACCTGGAGGTATGGTTGCATGTGCTCCCTCTACCCACTTGCCTCGAAAATTCCCCTACTGGAGGTCTCTTCTTGAGTGGATGTCTCCACTTGGTCTCCTCTCAGTTTCTCCAATTTTGGCTGCTCCAAAACTTTCCGAGGTTGCTTCTTCTCTGCTTGAGTGGATCTCTCCACTTAGTCTCCTCTCTGGTTCTCTAATTGTGGCTTCTCCACATATTTTTGAGACTTCTTCTGATGCTTCTTCTAGGGTTGCGTGTTGAGAGGTAATTCATTATCCCTCTCAATCACCAAGTCTCTAACCCTTGCCTTGCTCCTCAAGGCTTTGCATGCATCTTTGACCTCGAGAGAATACAGGTTCTTGACTCGCACACTGATTTGTTTCACTTGTCTTGTGGCAATGTGTCTAAGGAAAACCTTTCCCTTACTAAAAATCACATCATAGCCACAATATTTTGATACCGCGACAGAAACACGATTCTTCTTTAGTCATGGAACATACATTACATCTGTGGTTTTGAGAGGGGAGTCAGACTCCCTCTTAAAGGTAACTGCATAGATCTCAATCGCACTGTACATCCCATCATCTCCAAACTCTATGTTGTGCTTGAGGTATTTCTCATCAAAATCACTTAAGAGATCTCTATTCCCCATCATATGGAATGAGGCACCACTGTTGAGATACCACACGCTTCCCATTACAGTGTTGGCCATGCATGCAATGAGTGTGAAATCAAGTTCGAATTGTGAAGCTAGAGCCTCTCCTACTGCTGCAATTGCAAGCTCCTTCTCGCTTGCTTTCTTCTATGGGAAACTCATGTCATAATGCTCGTACTCCTCACAATGAAAACAATTGACTTGCAACAAATCCCTCTTCTTTCTACCCACCCCACCTTGGGACTTCTTTCCCTTGGATTTCCTTTCTTTGCTAACTAATGCAGAGTCCTCTTCCATTTGTTTGGAAGAGGTCCCAACTCTGGCATTCCACTGAATCTCTTCTTGTACCAAATTCGGCCACAACCACTCCCAATCTGGTAGCTTCTCCCTCCCATTAATAGAGTCTTGATAATTACACCAACTCTTGGGAAGTCCTAGAAGAGCTAGGCTCACCATATCATCTTTGGCAACAGTAGGCCTGACACTTCCAAGATCATCCCGACAATGGGTGAACTTGGTCAAGTATCCTAATATGGATAATCGTGACAATGTGGTCTCGAACTCCTTCCAGGACAATTCTTCTTGCTTTTCCCACACATTTTCTCCATTCAACCAGATCTTTAGCATCTGATGTTGGAGGCTTAGGAATGTCATGATCTATGAATTCCTTGAGGCCATTGTCTTCCATCACTGCCTCCATCTTGTCCTTCCAAACTATGTAATTTGATCTTCCCTGTAAGTCATACTCAAGTCGCAAACTGTAGAATGACATATTGCTTCTATGAAGTATGAATTTGCAAATTCAAGTTTCACCTGCACAACAAACTCGAAATCTCCTCTTCTATACTATCTTCATCTCTAATACCATGTAGATTTTTACTGTAGATTGAACAGCTTATGTGATATGCTAAAACACAAGACAAGAATCTACTCTACTCTTTAGCGGAAACTAAAATTGATCAATGAAAATATTAAGTAGAAAAGGAAGAATACCAATTGCACATAACACAATATTTCACTAGGGAAAGAAACGACAGAAATGGCTAAAAACCCCGACTATCTATTAACGAGAAGATCTGAAAAGAAAATACAATGCTTTTTCAACCCAAAAATTTCCTACATTAGTACAATCTAACTCTCTACTTCCTAGGCCGACTCTCACCAACACTTAGCTAATTTACTAGCCTTCCAAGCCCATACTTTCTTGTGCAGTCCCTAATGGAATTAGCCTCTATTTAATCTGGAAATTTCCTATCCATAATTTCACAATCCAAACATAGGCCCTCAATCAAATTTTCCCTGGGCATTATGCTGTTTCTTATGGAGATACAAAATGGGAAGTTGTTTTTAATGTGATTTTTTGATTTTTTTTTGTAAGTTTAGTAGAATTTTTTGATTTTGGAGTTTACATATTTATTATTTACCTTGTTTCATGGAGGGTATCTACCTTGCTCCATGGAAGATAGCATAAGGTTCGAATCTAAGATTTCTGGTTTGGTAAAACTTCATTCCACAACGATAGCCACTTGAACTATCCCACGCAAACAACCAATATATAAAATATTAAAAAAACAAACATTTTCAATCTAAATTCAGCAAATCACCTTAAATACCTGTACATCCTCATAAAAGCAAATAGAAGAAATAACATATATATTTTATTGATGTGCCTTGAAGATGAGTCCATTATTAGAATACCTTTCCACAGTGTAAAGTGAACTTCCAATTTATGAATGGTTGAGAGAATCTAATGAATTTCTACTTTACAAATCTTTAATTTAGCTAATTTACTGAAGGAGTAAAATGAGAGTTTAATTGTATTTTATATAGGATTTATGCATTTTTGCTATTTATATCTCATGACAGATCTGTTTTTTCATCTTTATCTTCGAAATAAACAACAATAAATATTTCCAAAAATTAATTTAAAATCAATAATATGATTAATCCAAAATACATTCTCAATAACAACTCTTTCATAAATTACTCTCATTAAAACAATAACTATATTAAAGATCAACAAGCTTCTTCTTCCATCCCACAAACGGACTAGCACTGGCCTTTGACGTGAGGCTCAGGCTATTCACAGAAAATCAACGGAATACGATTGAACTGTGAAATGGGAGAATTTCACAGTAGAACTTATTTAATTATTTGACAATAGGACTACTTATTTATATATACTACTGGATCAAAATTTCCTCGTATGGAGATCTCACGCACGCACCACTTTGGTGCGACCAAACGAGAAAAATAGATACAGAGAGAATCAAGGGCAGAAAAGTACTCTGTAGGGTCTACCGCTTTGGCATTGGGTGATTGGCGCCGCAGTGTCCTCAGGATAAGAATAGGCCTGGGGGCATTGGGACTTGAAAAACCGGGAGTAAATATTGGAAGGGCAGTTGCTACTATAATTACCGGCGCAGCAGAAGAGATCGTTCTGAGGAAAAGCCGCGCAGCTGCTCAGGCAACCTTGCTTCACCTTCAACTCTGGCACGCAAACAGCGGTTATGTTGTCTTTGCAGGACACAGTAATGCATTTGGGATTTCCGTCGGGAGTCAATGGACCGATGGATACGGGCACATTAAAGCCATTCTGGACCGACACATAGTAGTAATCCGTGAGTTCATACCCGTACACCTGGTAACCCGCCCATGTGTAAGGGGCTGCGCCCGTGTCATTGCACTTGAGCTTCCCCTTGCAGTCACCGGTTGTGCAACTCCCCACTCCCGATTCATTAAATGTGCAGTTCGTTCTTGCCCAGATCCTCCCGTTCAGCGGCGGACTGGTTATAGCAGCGGGAAGAGTTAAATTCCATGTCTGCCCGCTCTTAATCTCCTGCCCATCGTTTGGAAGGTTACTGGCGGCCCAGATGGTGTATGAGCAATTGTTGGTTACTGCAAATAGAGTATCCGCAGTAGCTCCTGCAAATAAATAAATAATTAGTGGATAGATCATTCTTCTAATTTCATCATTGATCGTTAGTAAGTAAATCATTCTTCCATTTAAAAATTTAGCATTATGATTGATGTTGGTTACTACAAATTATTATCAGCTATAATTTTGGCAAATAATTAGTAAGCAAAACATTCTTCTATCCAAAAATATAACATTATGATTGATCTTCCCATTGCCACTGATCTTAAATTGAACTCATCACAAAACCAGGTAAAGTAATACTAATAATTCTCTGAAAAGCAAAATTATTTCTGAGTAACCTCGAATGGAGCTGTAACAAAAGATGATGAATATTATGCCTATGACGGATGCCATCATGGACTCTGCTACAAAATCTGAACAACTTTTCAATGAATATTTACATAGTTGCGGAACCCTTTTTTATATCAAAAATTGTGGCAGCTAGAGAATTTCTCTGCCATATTTGCTCTTGTTGTGTGTTAAATTTCCATTTCTTGATCCTGGAGATAAGGGCCAGCATCCACACGGAACCAATTTAGATTAAATACAGATTTTGTGATAAGTCCGCGCTATCTCATTATGGTTACCCATAATATATAATTTTCAACCACTAAAAATAGGTGATTAAATATTCTTGATCAGAGAGTCATAAACCATAAATAGGTTCCCAATTTAATGGTTGTTTAGTGAAATAATAAATTCATACTGTTAGAAATGTCGATACATTGAATTGCGTAGAAGCTTTAAAATGTTCGGTTTTTGGTTTGAGTTGATTTTTTATCTCATTTATGATGGGAGAAATAATTAAAAAAAAATGTTTTTCCAAAATAAGTAGGAAACTTCCATCTTATTTAATATTTAAAAATTTTAAGGCAATTTATAAGTTAGAATACGCCAATCTGTAAGTATCATGATAACCTAATAAATATTAATATTTATATATATAGTAAGTATATGTTTATATTTATTATTTTATTTTATTTTTAAAAATTATTAAATATATTTAATCTATATTATAATGAGCTTTTTATAATTTTAATATTGTCTAAAATATTATAATGGGTTGGAATTGTAATTTTGAGTTTGTGTATTCTATACAATATTAATGTTTTTTGGGTTTTTTATTCATCAATAAAAAGGAATGATTAATCTTTCTTTATACAATTGAATAATCAACTCACATACCATATCTTAATTTTTAGGGGTTTTTCAAGATGTTAGATCAGTTTTTCCGTTTATAATAATCATTTAAATTCTCAATATATCTAGGTTACGAGCTCTTAGGTATTTTCTTAGTGTTATAGTGGAAACCCATTAGTTTGATCTTGTTCCTTGGTCCTTGCCCAGATTAATCCAACGAATTATCTATTCACATAGAAAAAACAAACAAAAATTCACAATCAAACTAAAAGTCATTTTATTATTTCAAAAGTTTCAAAGCTTTACAATTTTATTGAAAATTTAAATTTAAATTAAGTTTTAAAAAACTAATTTTATTGTTTTAAAGGATTTCAAAACTTTAACATTTTATTGAAAATTTAAATTTAAATTAAGTTTTTAAAATGTGGTTATAGATTTTTAAATGTGTGATTATTCATTTTAGAAGTGTGATTATTGATTTTTACACATTGGCAGAAAGGGCTTAATTGCAATTTAGAGATTTGGTAGGAAGTAAGGTAAATGAGGGCTCAAATTACAAATTGGGACAAGCAAAAAGTTGGAACATGTTGGTGAGAGTTTTATTTGAGTTGGTGAGAGCTTTATTGGGAGAGAGTGAGTTTATTTTAAAAACAAAAATAAGCAAAGCTTGAACAAATGGATCAAGGACTTGAAATTGGGCTTAATCTAAAAATTAAAATAAGCACATCTTCAACAAAGGAATGGAGGGATTGATTTGAAAATTGGGCATCATTTGGAAGTGAAAGAAAAGGAAATGTTTAACCAAGTTAAAAGACAGTTTGGAATCCAGATTTAAAAAAGGAAAATAAGGTAAAACTTCCAAACATTCAAAGGGTTCAAGAAGTATAAGGTATTTTAACTAAATATGAAAACATAGTAATCGAAAACCTACAAAGGCCAGGCTTGATTTTGAATGTAATTTGCTATGGAAGTGTTTGGGCTCAATGAGGTAATAACAAAAAGATATATCCTAAACAAGTCAAGAATGAATATATTTGAATATGTTATTTATCATTAGATAACTATAGCATATTATTACAAAATATTTGCCTAGTAGCATAACAGTCCAAGGCATATTCATCATATAATATCAATAAATTTCTCTTAGAAACCCACATCATAGATCATTAACAAAAAACTCATTATATTTCTTTAAACACTACCAAGAAAATCTCATTTATCGTCACATATATTTTCCACTTCTTGTTGATATATCATTTTTTATTTGTTGGTTAGAAACTTGTGGTATTGAACCTGTGACCTTCATTTAATAAGTCCTTAATAATACAATCTATCATTGTCTATTCTATGCCTAATGGGCTTATTGTTTATATATCTTAGTTGTCATTGTCCCTTTTCATTTATTTTTACTTTATCTTCCTTTTCATTTTCTCATAGTTTCCATGCCAATGTTACGCTATCTACATCAATGATGTCATCTTTATCTCTTCCAAGTGTCAACTCTTTAGTGCTTTTGTTTGAGCCTTATGTCCTCCATTGCCTTTCCACCATCGAACTAGAACCTAACATCTCTTAATATCATTTATACCTTCATAGACAACACTCCCTGCATTTCCTAACCATATAATTTTATTATCTCTTGGTTGTACACTGAATAGGTGATCTTTATTCACATCTTTTCATATATCAATTTCTTATTTGGGCCTTTTACAACAAGGACCCACATATATTTCCTCAATAGTAGGGAATCTTTGACTTAGGTAATCATCCATGAAATGAGTTCATTATTGAGTATCATTGTTGATGTTGTCTTTCCTTTTGCCAAAAAGAACCTCTTGGCCTTGCCTAGTTAACTAAAGGCACATCTAAAGCCTTCAAAACATTTTCAAGTTATGTTATCTTTAGAAGCCAATATTCTTCTCCCCCATCTTTCATCATTGTACTAAAACTAGTAATATATGACTTTATTCTTTTCTTCAAGTCTTCCATACCTTTTGGTGTTTTAAATGGTGGCAATGTAGAGTCCCCCTTAGGAAAGTTTGGCCTACCATTTGTGTAATGTACTAATGCTCATCTCTAATAGTTGACTTATATTACATGCCAAGGGTGTCATCAACCATACTAGAAAATTGAAGTATCAAGGGAATTTGATGTGCATGACATTTTGACTTCCATATAGTATGTGTTTCAGCACAAAGTTCTTGAAGTTATATATATCCTTGATCAAGTATAGAGTGGTCGTGTTTATGTTGGGTATGTGTTATATTCTTTGCATGACTATCTCCATGAAATGTATGTTGCACTAGGAACGACAAGGGGGTCACAGGGGGGTGGAAGCTCCCTTGTGTGGGGCTCCAAAGGTAGTGTCCTTGAAAATAATTTTTTTGGCGGTTTTTATTTTGCAATAGTTTTAGGAGTTTTAAACACATGATTTTTGCATTTAGCGATTTTTGGTGCATGGTAGTTTATCCCATGGTTTTATAGTTTCGATTAAGGAACACTGATTGTATTATTTTCTATTTTATTAAGAATCTTTTTGCAACAACTAATTGTATATGGTTAAAACCTACATTTGGTATCAGAGCAGTTTTTGCTTCAAGGGGATGCTTTTGCGGCTAAGGGTTTTTTCTCGGCCTTGTGGTAGACCTTGTTATAGTGGGATATATACAAAATTGATTCTTGTGGTGAACATAAATAATGAGTAGTTCAAAGATAGAGATCAATAAATTCATGAGAAGAGTTTTGATTTGTAAAATATCAAAATACAAAATTTGTTGGTGGACATGTATTAGTGGATCACTTTAGATCTAGGTACAATACCAATAGGGATGTTAATCGAAGAGTGGACCAAATTGGACCAAAAGGAAAAGAGAAAAATATGATTTTGTCTCTCAAATTCAATATTACTGAATTTTTTAGAAGAATTTACAACAAAGGTATTACGGAACAAGTTAGGGATTCTATATCAATCTAAGCCCTTGGTAAGCAATTTTTTTATACAAAAAAAGTTGTATAACTTGATAATGAAGGATTAAAATGATTTGGAATCTCTGATTTACTGACATTATCCAAGATATTTTCTTCAACTGATATTAACAAAATTGCATGAAAGAGCACATAAAAACCACGTATGCAAATATTGATGAAGAAGCAACATAAAGGAGACAATAAAGACAAATGGCACACAAAATTTTGATAATATAGTTCGTCTAATGTGGACTATGTCTTTGGGCCCGTCTTCAATAGTGGGGAGCTTGCTTCATTCATCTCAACAAAAAGAAAGGAAAGTACATGAAAAAAATACATCATTATACCTCCATTCTCAGAGTGACTTGAAATTCAACTGCTAAAATCACAACAATCATGGCGCCAACAGGTTTGTCTTGTCCTCCTGATCCTTTTACTGTAAACATGACCTACTTCTAAAAAGCACATTATTGTCTCGATCTTCGTGCTTAGAAATTAATGAAGAAGGCAAGTTTATACCATGACCCTTGAAAATTGCTACTCATATGAAAAAACTGACTACACCATTGTGATCCTTGTAAACCTCTAGTTAAAATGAGTATAAAGTTGACCCCATTTTAACACTGTCAATTATGGGCCTTAAGAGAATCTTTTAGATTCCTCACAACATCAAAAGAATATTCTCTAGAATATTCCAACAAAATATTCCTTCTGGAACTAAGTGTTATGCAGCCAACTCACAAAACAGAAGAAAATATAGATCGACGACTTAAAAAATAGCCTCTTCAAGGGTGCAACCTCCTTTGAACTACATAAATGAACAATTCTTGGATGATACAAATGAAAAGACCTCCTTTCTATATATAGGAGTCTAAGGGGTCATAATATAATCATAACCTACATAACAATAATAATGTAAGGGCATGACAATAACAATATTGGGCTTCTATGGGACACAACAATAACAATATGGGGGTTACATTAACAATAACAATAAGGGGGATACACTAACAATAACAATATGGGGGATACACTAGTATTATAGGGACCTAACATGACCCTCTCCTTCAAAAAAAAGTGTTTTCCTCAATGCTTGATTAGTTATGGATGCATCTATATAAAATTCTCACCCTCCCATGTGGAATATTCAACAAGTAAGTTCTTCCACTTAATGAGATACTATGAAATTGAACGATTTCGAATTTGTCAGGTTCTTGTTTCCATGACTGCTTTAGGCTCCAATATGATTTTTCCTTATTCGTCAAGTTCTGGAAAGATTGTTTGAACGAAGAGCTTGTCACTGATAACCATCTTTAAGCATGAAACATGGAAAATTGGATGTACTCGAGAAGATGTAGGAAACTCCAATTTGTATGCCATAGTACCAATCTTTTGTAACACCTTATAAGGACCATAGTACTTGGGTGATAATTTATTATCGTTCTTAGCTTGCTTGAGGGAAATTTGTTTCTATTGTTGTAGTCGTAAAAATACCCAGTCGCCTATATCAAAACTTATTTCACTGCGAAGTTTATTTTCTTGTTGTTCCATTCGATTCTGCACCAGAGTGAGGTTATCCTTTAAGAGTTAGAGAACTTGTTGTTGATGCTTGATGTGATTTTCCACTGTTTGGACCTTAGAATTTTCTCTTAAAGATGATGTGATGGGTGATGGATAATATCCATAAAGTGCCATAAATGGAGTCATTTTTGTTGCAGTATGGAAGGAAGTGTTATACCACCATTCAGCTAGAGGTAACCACTTGAACCATTTGTGGTTTTTTATTAGATACAAGGCAACGAATATATCCTTCCAAACATTTGTTCACTATTTCAGTTTTCCTGTCAGATTGAGGATGATAAGATGAGCTATGAGCTAATTGAGTACCAAGACAAGAAAATAATTTTGTCCAAAAATTTTCAATGAAAATAGGATCTCTGTCACTTACAATAATCTTTGGGTTTCCATGTAGCTTTTCAATCGTTTCCATAAATGTAGTAACAATTGTACTAGCTTTGAAAGGATGAGATAATGCACAAAAGTGTGCATACTTGGTAAGTCTATCAACTACCACCATGATGACACTCTTTCCTTCAGACTTTGGTAAACCTATGATAAAATCCATTGAAACCTCCTCCCAAAACTGACTTGGAATGGGTAAAGGTTGTAATAGACCCAGGGTATTAATTATCTCAACTTTATTTTGTTGGAAAACCAAACATTTTGCCACAAACTTTTGAATATCAAATTTAAGGCCATCCCAAAAAAATTCCTTCTTGACCATGTGAAAGTTTTTAAAAATCATGAGCACCCTCCTAAGGGAGAGGTTTGTAATTCAAAAAAGAATCTTTTGCTTGAGTTGAGAATTCATACATAGATATAAGCGACCTTTGTACCATAATGAATCATTTTTCCAGATAAATGTATGAGATGTATTGGGATCTTGCTGCAAGTTTTAAATGATTGTCCACACCTCTTTGTCATTCTTCCGTTCATTCCTTGCTTTAGTTATCCAATCAGCTTGGATAATAGAAATAGAACAGAGCAATGCTTCCACATCATCATCCTTTCTTGAGAGTGCATCTACAATAACGTTTTGCTTCCCCTTTTGTAGGTGATTTCAAATTCATAACCCAACATCTTTGTGACCCATTTTTTTTTGCTCTTCTGAATATAATCTTTGTTCCAAAATGTATTTAAGACTATAATGATCTATTTTTACCTTGAAGTGTCCTCCCATTAGTTAATTTAGTCATTTCTTTAGTGCATGTAGTATTGCCAACATTTCCTTCTCATAAATAGGTTTGTGTAAATACTTTCCCTTCATTGGATGACTTTCAAAAGAAATGGGTCTTCCTTCTTACATTAAAACAACACCGAATCCATTTCCTGAGGCATCACATTCCACAGTAAAGGTATTTGCGAAGTATGGTGTAGCTAAGACTAATGCTTGGCACATTGCCTCTTTACGATGTTCAAAGCCCTTAGTTGCTTCTGAAGATGAAGAAAATGCATCTTTCTTGAGTAATATTGTTAGAGATGTTTTTATTCTCCCATAATCCTTAACAAACTTGTGATAATACCCGGTCAACCTGAGAAATCCTTGAAGAGGCTTTAGGGTTGTGGGGATTTCCCATTTCTTATTGGCTTTAATTTTATTAGGGTATACCTTAACACCCTCATGAAATACAATATGACCCAAATATGCCACCTCCTCTACTCTAAAGAAACATTTGGAGGGTTTTGAATATAATTGTTTCTCCTCCAATAGTTTGAGCACCCTCTCAACATGTTGAACATGATCCTTCCAAGACTTGTTGTAGACTAGTATATCATCAAAAAATACTAACACAAAATTTCTAAGGAAGGATTTGAAAATGGAACTCATCAAACCTTGAAATGTGAAGGGAGCATTAGCAAGGCCAAAAGGCATGAACACAAAATCATAATGACCTTCATGAGTTTCAAATGTTGTTTTCAGAATGTCTTTAGTCTTCATTTTAATTTGATGATATCTTGAGCAAATATCTAGCTTGGTGAAGTAAATTTCTCCATGTAATTTATCCAACAATTCATCAATGACAGGAATGGGAAATTTATCTTTACTAGTGAACACGTTGATCTTCCTATAATCTAGACACATATGCCATGATCCATCCTTCTTGTGCACCAATACTGTTGGAGCAAAGAAAGAACTTTAGCTAGGTTGAATTATACTAGCCTCTAACATTTCTGTAACCACAAGTTCAATTTCACTCTTTTGGGCATAGGAATATTTGTAAGGCCTTATGTTTGGCAGAATTATTCCTGGAATCAAGTGAATAGCATGATCACGATCACGAATATGCAGGGTGCCTTTGGGAGTCTCAAATACCTTTGAATGATTGTCCAATATTCTTTGGAGATCTAAAGAAATGGATGATTTCGATGTGTGAACATCTACTGAGCATAATTGTGCAATTATGCCTCGTTGTTGTTTCTTCATAATATTTTCATGTCATTAGAGATGGTTATCTTCTCTGGTTTCACTATGATGCCCCTTAATTCAATTTCCTTTCCTTCCCAGGAAAATTTCAAGAAAAGTTCTTGAAAACTAAAAATTAGTGTCCCCAAAGATTGTAACCATTGGACTCCTAATACGACATCAACACCACCTATTGGAATGGAAAGAATTGGACTATTCAATACATATTTGTAGATTTTTACTATATATTCAACAACTTATGTGATATGCTAAAAGACAAGACAAAAATCTACTCTACTCTTCAACGGGAACTAAAATTGATCAATGAAAACAATAAGCAGAAAATGAAAAATATCAATCGCACATAACACAATATTTGCATGGGGAAAGCAACTGCTAAAAACCTTGGCTATCTATATTGCGTTAACTAGAAGATATGAGAAGAAAATATAATGCTTGTTCAACCCAAAAAATTCCTACACTAGTACAATCTAACTCTTTGCTTCCTAGGTTGACTCTGTCTAACACTTAACCAATTTACTAGCCTTCCAGGCCCCTACTTCCTTGCATACGACCTAAGGGAATTATCCTTTTATTTAATGTGGAAATTCCTTCTCCATAACTACGCAATCCAAACATAGGCCCTCAATTGTTTCATACACCATCTGTACAACTCATCGAATTATACAACAGATAGTACACTATCCTTGAACTCTAATCTCAAATGCGTCTTTCTCTTAACTGACATGCATGAGTTATTTATGAGTGAATCTTCAGTTAACTGGTGTGGCACTGAGGATGCACTAGTACTAGACTCCTACTAGTTCCTCCAATAGTTAGAACTAGTTTAACTGATTATAACTCAGTTATACTGAGTTATCTAATTACAACTCAAAAGAGCTTAACCTAGGCCTATAAAATTTAGGGATTACTCTACATGAATCTATATGGACTTCCAACTCGAATTTCCTAAGATAATTAAGTCAATTTTACTTAATTAACTATTACAAGTTGCTATGAGAATAGAATTACAATTTAATTCTCAATTTAATTCAAGGAAAATTAAATCAGAATATTTAGATGTTATTTTTAACATTTCTTGTTGCAAATTTCAACACTCCCTCTCAACAAGAAAGGAATTCAACTCTATTAAGATATTGTACCTTTGGAATGGTCTACATGCAACGCTTCTCTCTAGTGTTGTTGCTACTGTAACTTCTGAAACTGAATAAACATCCAACCCGAATCAGTATGATGCATCTTTCACTAGAGTCTCTGAATTCTACTACCTCTACCTCTGTTGACTGAAAAATTTACTCTTCTGTTGACTCTGCCTTTGTGCCATCTGCACCGTTTTCAACTCTACTCTGTGCTCCCTAGTATCTAACTATTGCTAGCCACTGCCTCTGTCACTCTTATATCTGACCACATCAACCACCACTGATCCATCCTGCTATTGTGTACTGTGGGATCCCATTGATCCATGAGACAAAACCTCTCAATGGACCCTGCCAAAATTTCTACCCTCTTGGGACTATTACTTCACATCACCCCACCTCTCACCTGGAGGTATGGTTGCATGTGCTCCCCCTAGCCATTTGTCACAAAATTTCAACCTATTGGAGGTTTTTTCTTTAGTGGATGTCTCCATCCGGTCTCCTCTCTGCTTCTCCAATTGTGGTTGCTCCATAACTTTTGAGGTTTCTTTTGAGGTTGCTTCTTCTCTGCTTGAGTGGATCTCTCCACTAGGTCTCCTCTCTGGTTCTCTAATTGTGGCTTCTCCACAAATTTTTGAGACTGGTGTTGAGGCTTCCTCTGGGATGCATGTTGAGGGGTGATTCATTGTCCCTCTTAGCCATCAAGTCTCTAACCTTTGAATTGCTCCTTAAGGCTTTGCATGCATATTCAACCTTGAGAGCATACAAGTTCTTGACTCGCACACCAATCTGCTTCACCTGTCCCGTGGTGATGTTTCTAAGGAAAACCTTCCCCTTACTAAAAATCACATCATATCCATGGTTTTCTAATACCATGACAGAAATAAGATTATTCTTTAGTCCTATAACATACATCACATCTGCGATTCTAAGAGGGCAGACAGACTCTCTTTAAAAGGTAATTGTACCGATCTCGATAGTGCTATACCTCCCGTCATCTCTACACTCTATGTTTTTCTTGAGGTCTTTCTCCTCAAAATCACTAAAGAGATCTCTATTCCCTATCATATGGAACGAGGCACCGCTGTCAAGGTACCACACGCTTCCCATTACAGTGTTGGCCATGCATGCAATGAGAGTGAAATCAAGTTCAAATTATGAAGCTAGAGATTCACCTGTTGCTGCAACTGCAGACTCCTTGCTTGCTTTCCTCTATGGGAAATTTGTGGCATAGTGCCCGTATTCGTGACAGTGAAAACACTTTACTTTCGACAATTCCTTCTTTCTTCCCACCTCACCTTGGGACTTATTTCCCTTGGATTTCCTTTATTTTTTAACTAATGCAAAGTCCTCTTCCACTTCTTTGGAAGAGGTCCCATCTCTGATGTTCCACCGAATATCATCCTGTACCAAATTCAACCACATTGCTCCCAATATGGTAGCTTATCCCTCCAATTTACAGAGTTCTGGTAACTATGTCAGCTCTTGGGAAGTCCTAGAAGAGATAGGCTCACCATATCATCTTTGGAAATAGTAATACTGACACTTCCAAGCACATCCCGACAGTGGGTGAACTTGGTTAAGTAATTCAGATTAAGTTTTCATTCTCCATATTGATATTTCTGAGTTTGTCCTTTAGTGCCAACTTCCTATGGTCACTGCTATTTTTAAACAGGTTTCTAATGCCTTCCACATTGAGAATGTAGTATCCTTACCATGGAGACTCGAGACAATGTGGTCTCAAACTCCTTCTAGGATAATTATTCTCGAGTTTTCCACATACTTTCTCCATTCAGCCAGATCTTTAGCATCTAATGCTCGAGGCTTAGGAATGTCATGATCTATGAATTCATTGAGTTTATTGTATTCTAGCACTGCCTCCATCCTATCCTTCCAAGATATGTAATTTGAGCTGCCCTCTAAATCATACTCAGGTCGCAAACCGTAGAATAACATATTGCTTCTATGAAGTATGAACTTGCAAATTCGATTTCCGCATACAATACAAACTTGAAATCTCCTCTTCTATACTCTCTTCAACTCCGATACCATGCATATTTTTACTATAGATTCAACAACTTATGTGATATGCTAAAACACAAGACAACAATCTACTCTACTCTTCAATGGAAACTAAAATTGATCGATGAAAACAATTAGCAGAAAAGGAAGAATATCAATCACACATAACACAATATTTCCCTAGGGAAAGAAACTGCTAAAACCCCATGACTATCTATATTGCATTAACTAGAAGATCTGAGAAGAAAATACGATGCTTGTTCAACCCGAAAAATTCCCATAATAATGCAATCTCACTCTTTATTTCCTAGGCTGACTCTGGCTAACACTTAGCCAATTTACTAGCCTTCCAAGCCCCTACTTCCTTGCACAATCCCTAAGGGAATTAGCCTCTATTTAATCTTGAAATTCCCTCTCCATAACTGTGCAATCCAAACATAGGCCCTCAACTGATTGCATGCACCATCTGTACAACTCAGAAAATTATACAAAGGATAGTAGATTGTTCCTGGACTCTAATCTCAAATTTGTCTTCCTCTGAACTGACATGCACGAGTTATTTACGAGTGAATCTTCAGTTAGCTAGTGTGGCACTGATGATGCACTAGTGCACTTCCTCACTACTAGACTCCTACTAGTTCCTCCAACAGTTAGAACTAGTGTAACTGACTATAACTTAGTTAGACTGAGTTATCTAATTACAACTCAAAAGAACTCAACCTAGCCCCCTAAAATTTAGGGATCACTCTACATGACTATAGATGGCCTTCCAACTTGAATTTCCTAAGTAAATCAAACTTAATTAACTATTACAAGTTGCTATGAGAATAGAATTATAATTTAGTTCTCTATTTAATTCAAGGACAAATTAAATTAGAATTTTTATATGTTATTTTAAACTTTTCTTGTTGCAAATTTCAACATGCCCTCTAAAAAAAAAAGAGGAATTCAACTCTATCGAGATTCGGTACCTTTGGAATGTTATGCATGCAACACTTCTCTCTAGTCTTGTTGCTGCTACAACTTCTAAAACTGAAAAAGAATCCAACCCGAATCAGTGTAATGCATCTATCACCAGAGTCTCTGACTGCTACTGGCTCTGCCTCTATCAACTGAAAACTTTGCCCTTTTGTTGAGTCTACCTCTGTGTCATCTTCAATGCTGTCAAATCTACTCTGCGCTCCCCACTATCTGACATCTGCTAGCCTCTACCTTTGTCACTCTTATATTTGACCGCATCAACTGTTGTTGATCCATCGTGCTACTCTCTACTATGGGCTCCCATTAATCCATGAGACAAGACCTCTCAATGGACCTTGCCCAAAATTCTACCCACTTGGGACTATTACTTCACATATCCCCACCTCTCACCTGGAGGTATGGTTGCATGTGCTCCCTCTGCCCACTTGCCTTGAAATTTCCCCTACTGGAGGTCTCTTCTTGAGTGGATGTCTCCACTCAGTCTCCTCTCTGTTTCTCCAATTGTGGCTACTCCACAACTTTTCGAGGTTGCTTCTTCTTTGCTTGAGTTGATCTCTCCACTTAGTCTCCTCTCTGGTTCTCTAATTGTGGCTTCTCCACATATTTTTGAGACTTCTTCTGATGCTTCTTCTAGGGTTGCGTGTTGAGAGGTAATTCATTATCCCTCTCAATCACCAAGTCTCTAACCCTTGCCTTGCTCCTCAAGGCTTTGCATGCATCTTTGACCTCGACAGAATATAGGTTCATGACCCGCACACCGATTTTTTTCACCTGTCTTGTGGCGATGTGCCTAAGGAAAACCTTTCCCTTACTAAAAATCACATCATAGCCACAATATTTTGATACCGCGACAGAAACACGATTCCTCTTTATTCATGGAACATACATTACATCTGTGGTTTTGAGAGGGGAGTCAGACTCCCTCTTAAATGTTCGGTTTTTGGTTTGAGTTGATTTTTTATCTCGTTATGATGGGAGAAATAATTAAAAAAAATGTTAAAATGTTTTTCCAAAATGAGTAGGAAACTTCCATCTTATTTAATATTTAAAAATTTTAAGGCAATTTATAAGTTAGAATACGCCAATCTGTAAGTATCATGATAACCTAATAAATATTAATATTTATAATATTTATAGTAAGTATATGTTTATATTTTATTATTTTATTTTATTTTTAGAAATGTTATTAAATAATTTAAGGGGGAAGTTGTACAACACGTCATCCTAGTCATAACTTCGCCCGGATCCAGGCCCACCGGGGGCAAAGTACGAAGGAGAAAAACCCGCAAAGTAAGAAGGTTGAGTATGGAGCAGTTGAAGTCGATCCAATTAAGGAGCCCCCTTATTCAAGTTAGGTAGCCAGCCAGAAGCAGTTCAAGATGCAATCAATGAGTCGAAATTCAGATCCGATGCAACTGCGTGCTAGTGTTCTCTCTCTTCTATTGTTAATTACTATATACACTTATTGGCACTCGACCATAAGGATGCTACAACAGGCTCGACTGTTAAGGAAGGAGAGGACCGGAGGGGCTTGACCATAAGCCCCACCACAAAATATATTATTATAATGAGTTTTTTATAATTTTAATATTGTCTAAAATATTATAATTAGTTGGAATTGCAATTTTGAGTTTGTGTATTCTATACAATATTAATGTTTTTTGGGTTTTTTATTCATCAATAAAAAGGAATGATTAATTTATAATTGAGAAATCAACTCACATACCATATCTTAATTTTTAGGGGTTTTTCAAGATGTTAGAACAGTTTTTACATTTACAATAATAATCATTTAAATTCTGAATATATCTAGGTTACTAGCTTTTGGATATACTCTTGGTGTTATAGTGAAAACCCATTAGTTTGATCTTGTTCCTGGGTCCTTGCCCATATTAATCCAACGAATTACCCATTCACATGGCAAAAACAAACAAAAATTCACAATCAAACTAAAATTCATTTTATTATTTCAAAAGTTTCAAAGCTTTAAAATTTTATTGAAAATTTAAATTTAAATTAAGTTTTAAAAAACTAATTTTATTGTTTTAAAGGATTTCAAAACTTTAACATTTTATTGAAAATTTAAATTTAAATTAAGTTTTTAAAATGTGGTTATAGATTTTTAAATGTGTGATTATTCATTTTAGAAGTGTGATTATTCATTTTTACACATTGGCAGAAAGGGCTTAATTGCAATTTAGAGATTTGGTAGGAAGTAAGGTAAATGAGGGCTCAAATTACAAATTGGGACAAGCAAAAAGTTGGAACATGTTGGTGAGAGTTTTATTTGAGTTGGTGAGAGCTTTATTGGGAGAGAGTGAGTTTATTTTAAAAACAAAGATAAGAAAAGCTTGAACAAATGGATCAAGGACTTGAAATTGGGCTTAATCTAAAAATTAAAATAAGCACATCTTCAACAAAGGAATGGAGGGATTGATTTGAAAATTGGGCATCATTTGGAAGTGAAAGAAAAAGAAATGTTTAACCAAGTTAAAAGAGAGTTTGGAATCTAGATTTAAAAAAGGAAAATAAGGTAAAACTTCCAAACATTCAAAGGGTTCAAGAAGTATAAGGTATTTTAACTAAATATGAAAACATAGTAATCGAAAACCTACAAAGGCCAGGCTTGATTTTGATTGTAATTTGCTATGGAAGTGTTTGGGCTCAATGAGGTAATAACAAAACGATATATCCTAAACAAGTCAAGAATGAATCTATTTGAATATGTTATTTATCATTAGATAACTATAGCATATTATTACAAAATATTTGCCTTGTAGCATAACAGTCCAAGGCATATTCATCATATAATATCAATAAATTTCTCTTAGAAACCCACATCATAGATCATTAACAAAAAACTCATTATATTTATTTAAACACTACCAAGAAAATCTCATTTTTTATTTGTTGGTTAGAAACTTGTGGTATTGAACCTGTGACCTTCATTTAATAAGTGCCTCAATAATACAATATGTCATTGCCTATTCTATGCCTAATGGGCTTATTGTTTATATATCTTAGTTGTCATTGTCCCTTTTCATTTATTTTTACTTTATCTTCCTTTTCATTTTCTCATAGTTCCCATGCCAATGTGATGCTATCTACATCAATGATGTCATCTTTATCTCTTCCAAGTGTCAACTCTTTAGGGCTTTTGTTTGAGCCTTATGTCCTCCATTGCCTTTCCACCATCGAACTAGAACCTAACATCTCTTAATATCATTTATACCTTCATAGACAACACTTCATGCATTTCCTAACCATATAATTTTATTATCTCTTGGTTGTACAATGAATATGTGATCTTTATTCACATCTTTTCATATATCAATTTCTTCTTTGGGCCTTTTACAACAAGGACCCACATATATTTCCTCAATAGTAGGGAATCTTTGACTTAGGTAATCATCCATGAAATGAGTTCATTATTGAGTATCATTGTTGATGTTGTCTTTCCTTCTGCCAAAAAGAACCTCTTGGCCTTGCCTAGTTAACTAAAGGCACATCTAAAGCCTTCAAAACATTTTCAAGATATGTTATCATTAGAAGACAATATTCTTCCCCTCCATCTTTCATCATCGTACTAAAACTAGTAATATATGACTTTATTATTTTCTTCAAGTCTTCCATACCTTTTCGTGTTTTAAATGGTGGCAATGTAGACTCCCCCTTAGGCAAGTTCGGTCTATCATTTGTGTAATGTACTAATGCTCATACCTAATAGTTGACTTATATTACATGCCAAGGGTGTCATCAACCATACTAGAAAATTGAAGTATCAAGGGAATTTGATGTGCATGACATTTTGACTTCCATATAGTATGTGTTTCCCCACAAAGTTCTTGAAGTTATATATATCCTTGATCAATTATAGAGTGGTAGTGTTTATGTTGGGTATGTGTTATATTCTTTGCAGGACTATCTCCATGCAATGTATGTTGCATTAGGAACAACAAGGGGGTCACAGGGGGGTGGAAGCTCCCTTGTGTGCGGCTCCAAAGTTAGTGTCCTTGAAAGGAATTTTTTTGGCAGTTTTTATTTTGCATTAGTTTTAGGAGTTTTAAACACATGATTTTTGCATTTAGCGATTTTTGGTGCATGGTAGTTTATCCCATGGTTTTATAGTTTCGATTAAGGAACACTAATCGTATTATTTTCTATTTTATTAAGAATCTTTTTGCAACAACTAATTGTATATGGTTAAAACCTACATTTGGTATCGGAGCAGTTTTTGCTTCAAGGGGATGCTTTTGTGGCTAAGGGTTTTTCTCGGCCTTGTGGTAGACCTTGCTATAGTGGGATATATACAAAATTGATTCTTGTGGTGAACATAAACAATGAGTAGTTCAAAGATAAAGATCAATAAATTCATGAGAAGAGTTTTGATTTGTAAAATATCAAAATACAAAATTTGTTGGTGGAAATGTATTAGTGGATCACTTTAGATCTAGGTACAATACCAATAGGGATGTTAATCGAAGAGTGGACCAAATTGGACCAAAAGGAAAAGAGAAAAATATGATTTTTTCTCTCAAATTCAATATTACCGAATGCTTTAGAAGAATTTACAACAAAGGTATTGCAAAACAAGTTAGGGATTCTATATCAATCTAAGCCCTTGGTAAGCAATTTTTTTATACAAAAAAAGTTGTATAACTTGATAATGAAGGATTAAAATGATCTGGAATCTCTGATTTACTGACATTATCCAAGATATTTTCTTCAGCTAATATTAACAAAATTGCATGAAAGAGCACGTAAAAACCATGTATGCAAATATGATGAAGAAGCAACATAAAGGAGACAATAAAGACAAATGGCACACACAATTTTGATAATATAGTTCGTGTAATGTGGACTACGTCTTTGGGCCCATTGTCAGGTGGAAAGATTAAATTTTGCGGACAAAACCAACCTCCCTAGAAGCTTAAGGCTTTCTAGTGACAAACAAGACAATTAAGAACAATCCTTCTCTAAATATGCATTTACCATATAAGAAATGAAGTGTTTAGATCCTACCTGTAGTCCAACATTGTTGTAGTAGTCCAGCCTCGTCGATTCGGATGAGCTCCTCCTTCTCTCCAAAACCTGCATTCACTAACAATCAAACGATTAAATAACACCTGAATATCTCATAAAATAAAACATATTTAACATACAGACCAAGGAATATATGAAACAACTCATAAATAACAAATTGTTGAGAAGAATGGACTTATTTGTATTAATAGGAAACAAAAGAAACCATTACAACCTGAGCCTTGGTGTTGTGCAGGTCCCTCCCAGGGTCCAGCAAGAGTTCTCCTTTACTTTGATAAGCTCACCCACTTCCAAATGAAACAAGAAAGGATTGGAATCTCTCCTCACAAGCTTCTACAAGGAAGTCCTAATTTCAACAGCATCTACCCTTAGGAATATTCAGCTTTCAACCTCCCTCCCTTCTGGCTCAATGCCTATATTTATAATGCTCTAGAGGAAGTTAACCAGGTCCACCATCAATGGGATAAGCCCCTCTTTGGATGGGGTAGCTCCCCTCTTGATGGGATAAGTTCCTCTTTCATAGGGATACATGAACCATCTGGAGGCGCTCAATACACGTCAAACAAGCTTCTAGAATGCTCTAGAAATGACCACAAGTAACTTATTTAAGATGAAACTTGCGCCTTTTGACCTTTACAGGAGTACGCACCCACCCCTTTACATACAGAGCGTATAAGTACGCAGGTATTGTGAACTTGGGTTGCGTACACGCAGGTAAGGTTCAGAGATACTGCGTACCCAGAGATAAATATATTTTTAAAGACTTTCTCTCTTTCTTGAAGTTTGACATCGAGAGCAGAGGTATGAGACTTGCCAAGGAGGATAGTATGACAATTGATGGAGCCATACTAACTGCAAATAGTCACGGTGACAAATTTTAGTGTAACAGATTGCCCCCTAAAGTGCGAAGCCTGTAATAGATTAGGGTTTTATATCGTCTAGGAAGGGTGAAGTACTTTATCATTTCAAGGATTATCTTGTGGAGATCCCAGTCAAAACCTGCAATTTTCAACACAAAATACATGTATAAGATTATATCATCGTTGAGGTAGGCATTCCCATACTCAGATCAAAAACTTTAACTAATAGACTAACTACTACTCTGATACAGGAATGATTTCATAGTACATCATAATCATAGACTCATGTAGACACAGTATGGACGTAGCCATCTGTTTATAATTGGTCTACTATATAATGAGTACAAAACTCCTCGCAGCCTGGATGGTGGAAACTAGATCCTGGGTCTTCATCTCTACTTCCCGAATTGGTACGATTCTAGCCATGCGAATAAATGAGTCGATGTCGAACATGGTAGAAACCACTTGATTACCAGTCAATGATGTAAACTGTTAACAAGCGTGAGAGAGACCACCAGTAATGTCAATGGTTCTCAAAGTACCCAGCACAATCCATGAGATGGGAATGAATGAGTCGATGTCGAACATTTTGGAATCCTTCGATCGAAAGTCAATGATGAAAACTGACGTCGAAGGCGAGAAACCTGCCATTGATGCATGCAGACTCCAAGGTACTGACGATTTCTAAGTCAACTTTCTAGATAATGTGCTGATGTCGATAGAAAGCGACCTATCGCAGGCAAGCCCACAACACGAAACCATAGTTCAAGTTGAAGAAATGTTGCTGCAAGGACTGACTCAATGATGGCACAATGGATGATAGGTATTTTGCGGTTGAATGTTTTGTTTGTAGACCTCTTGAACACATAACGATACAACAGATGGTTTGGTGACGAATGACTCAAATTTGATTCCCATAACCCGGCTGAAGAATTTCAATGGTTTGGTCAACTGTGAGGCAAGGGATTTCCCAACCCAGGTGAATGAAAAGTGTCGTGTTCAAGAGTGGTAGTAAGGTTTTTTCTGAGACAAAGGATATCAAATAGGCTCATTCTTCTCTTTTTTCCCCTACCATTTCTGGCAAGTACCTCTTATTTTTTACAAGCTTGAGGAGGATAACATATGCTTGATTGTAAGCTCATCCTTCGGATGAGTCCAACTTAGTTTTGATTCAAACCCTAAGAAGGAGTGGCCCGTTCCTGTTTGTAATCGAACAGGTCCTTTACTGTGAAATTTTAACGAGTCTAGTATAGGAGAAACTCGGCGTTTTTCAATTTTAGAGAGTCTGAAAAACTTAAGAAAACTCCAGGTTGAACTTTTTCGTAAATTTGTGTCTCCTAAGCCCGAAAAGTATAAACTAATACCTGGGAGAACCGCTTGATCTTGCGACCAAGGAGTACTTTCATGATTAGTGTCTTTGACCTGAAAAGTAAAAGCGATCAAGGACACGTGGTTTTATTTCCAGTATCGAATTTGAAACGACAAAAATCCGGCAATTTTTTCCTGTTTTTACGGTCAGAAAAGGGCTATAAGGGGACCGTCTTTTAATTCCGTTTTAACGAGTGTAAAAGAAACGCTCGGCAATCTTTTCAGTTTTTAGGAGTCAGAAAAGGGCTTAAAAGATGACTCTGATGTTTGGTTTTTGTAAGTTTACGAGTTCGCTGAAAATCCCTTTGTCCTCACAAAAACGACACATTACTCATACCTGTTTTAAGATAGGCAAAAATACATTGAAAAATGTCCTTCCATGGTGAAAAATAAACAAATTTAGTATTTATTCATCCAAAAAACCTATAAAAAGACTTTTTACCATGTCATTTTTACCATTTTACTGTTGAGGGAGAGAAAAGGGCTTTTGGCAAGAAACTTCCCCTGGACTTTGCGGAGAATCTGACCATCGGAATCGAGCGTCGTCTCTTTCAGGTATTTCACAACATCCTCCTCTTTATTTTCATCCGATTAAAATTTCATTTTAAGCCCTAGTTTGATTTTTTGGGGGCTTTGGGGTTTTAGGATCCACTTTTCGGGGTACGCAGGTACCCCATGGGTAACCTGCGTCCCCCGACATTTTCGTTAATGGGAAAATGGCTGGAGTATGCAGCCTACCTTCAGAATAGCTGCGTATCCACGCTCTGCTTCTGAAGGCGGGATGCGTACTCTGCGCAAAGTGGATTTAAAATCCCCAATTTCAAGATTCAACCATTAATTTTTTATTTAATGAATTCTAATAGATGTTTTCTGGTGTGTAGATTGCCCACCATGCTTGATTGGCACGAAAGAGAACACGAAGATGTTGATTTGGCCACAATAAATCATCAACCTTCCATTGATGCTTTAAAGGCATGCGGTCTTTACAAATACTGGGCCATACCTGGCATGAGGGCCCAGGTGCCATTCTTAGAGTGGCTGGTTGAAAGGTGGAATGTTCAGGATCAATGCTTTTACATCGGAGGGCACCAGCTCGAGATAGAGCCCTTAGACATATATTTTCTCACTGGTTTGCCAAACAGGGGCGAGCACCTATCTCTATTCGGGACTAGGCTGGGTGGCCAATCCCTTGCTAGTCTCTGGTTAGAGTGGTGCAACAATCAAAACCAGGAGAAGTGGATAGAAATCAAATTCATATCCCATCCTGAACTTATGGTAATTACCTTTACAGTTACCAAACTCTGCGGCGTAGCCGCTTTGCACCTTGCCACTGGGTCCCAAATGCGGATGGCGATTGATTGCTTCCGAGGCACCATTTTCAACTGGTGCGATGTTGTGTTGGCCAATATGAAAGGCCACCTGACTAGGGCAAAGAACGGGGAAACAAAGACTTTTGGGTATGGGCCTTTGGTTGTGAGCTTTGCCTTAGAGAGAGTTCTGATGCTGATCCCGCAGCATCTCATAGTCGAGGTTGGGCCTCCTCGGGAGCCGAAGTTGATGCGATGGGTTGCGGTGATGGCCCGACATCCAGATGAGGGAGCGGGAGTCGTCCGATTTCCTACGGGTTACTTTCACTGGTTGGAGAACCAGGTCTTTGCGATTCAGGATTTTCCTTATGCCGGAGTGGATTTTCGTGGAGATCTGGACATGGTTCTTCCACAGGGAGAACAATGGGATGACAGAGGTATTTCATTTTTCACAAGTTTTTTAAATTATCTATATTTTTTGTTTTTAAATATCATCTCAAAACTGACA
>APFE031237585.1:0-20940 GCA_000404065.3 Pinus taeda
CCCCGAGAAAAAAAATTTTGGACCCTATATTAGGTTGGGTGAACCTACCTATGGTTTTCGGTCCATAGATTTGGACGCGATGGTTTTTCGGTCCATGGTATTGGATGCTTCGGCATGTATAAATATGTATTGTAACATTGAAAGGAACATAATGAAAAATCAAGCTGGTAGTCTCGCTTTTGGGATCTCCAGTGGGAAATCTCTGTGTATATGTGTTTTATGGGTTATGCTCTCGCATTTTTATTTTTCCTGTGATTTAGAATTCATATGCAGGTAATTTTTGTACGGGGTTAAAACCGACACAAGAGTGGGAGAGTGAGTGGGAGTGAGAGCGGTTTTTGGAGGGGCGAGGTGGGGGTAGATGGTAAGTTGTTTCGGGGAATGAGGCTCCAAACTCGTCGTGGGTTTGCAACGTATCGTTCAGTGGTTTTCAAAAATTCATTTTTCGGACCCCCCCCCCCCTTCGTTAATTTCCGATAATGCCAAGCAGCTCGAACTTTGCCCTCCGCCATTGATCTAGGCGAGGGCAATCCTGTCCACTCGTTCATGCAGTCGCTATATCGAAAAGGACAATACGTAAAATCATGGCTTTATTTACAAATAAAATAATAATCCTCAACTAATAAAAGGATTAAAAATCGATAAAATAATTTATTGTGGCATTTAAACTAGCACGCCTTACTTGGGACATCTATTTTTAATTTTTTCATATGTTTTCTTTTGTCCTCTTTTTATTCTTTTCTTATTTTTATTTCTTTATTTCTTTTCTTTTCTTATTTTTTCTTTCCTATTTTTTTATTTTTATTTCAAAAAAATAAAAACAACTAAAGTAAAAAATAAGTTACAACATCCCTAAGGATAAATAGCCAGACAAACATACTTTGAGCACTATATTATAGGACCCTAACACATCCAAATTTTTGATATGAAATTTATGGCCATTGTACCACATAGCCTTATAGTGTTTCAACTACAATATGCCAAACACACAAAAAAGGCATTGTAAATTAATAAACATATTTATATAACTTGGAAAGTATCTAAAAAAAACGTCTGCATTCAAATTAATAATTTAAAAAATAACTTAATAAAATATTGCAAGATGAAAATGCATGCTTGCATGTTATCCTATAAGCCATTTACTAAATCAATTTCCCTCTGCGTAAGATTAGTATCTCCTTTACGATGAGTTTCTACAACCAATGTTGACACCCCTTCCCATGATAACCTACCATCACGTTCTATACATCTTTCAATCCATACCTTCATCCAGTCAAGATTGTTTGCAATGTACATATGTAGTGCATCCCACTCTCGACCAACTATATCAAAATATCATAATTCACCAATAAATATTAGTTACCATGGTCGATGTTAATAATTGATGAAAGAATAAAAATTAAAATTATGATATAAACAAAAATGAAAAGTTATGTGTATTATAAATTTTCAGAAATATTTAATTACCTCTCACTTTGCTCTTTCTACCTTTCCCCAATAAGTGCTCCCCTTCAAAAAAAATTATGGAGTTCACATCCCAAATATAATCCACATCCATATTTGATGCTAATTTAATAATATACTATCTAATACACTCCATGAATTGATATACCACATATCCCTCCACCATAGAACCCTCAGGACGTGCTCTTTGTCTAACCAAATACTTCAATGATTTCAAGTACCTATCCACCATCCACATTGACCTTGGGTGTACAAGTCCACACAATTCAATCTCCTCAAACTGGTGTATGAGGTAGTGTTCTTATGCATTGAAAATTCCAAAGGTAGATATTTTTTCATTTCACACATTAGTCAAGGTATTTCTCTCTTCCAATACTTTATATGTTCCTTATGGATTTCTTTCAATCAAAACCATCTATAGGTGATGCAAGCAAATAACATGTTTCAACAAAACATAATATATTAAATTACAAGTAATATGAACAACAAATTGAAAAAACACTTTGCATATAAATTTCTAGTTACCTCACATATTTTCCAAGATCATGTATAGCTTGTTTGATGTTGTTGTCAAAGTCCTTTGGGAGAGATAGAGGTAGAACATATTGTAACAAGAAAAATGAATCGTTATTTGTTTAATCCAAAGTAGACAAAAGAAAACTATGAAGATGTATACCAATATATAAATATATATACAAATAATTACATTAATGAAGGTATGTCAAACATGTGTTTTTACCCCCACCAAATTCATGTTTTTTGTTAATATATTATCATGTTTGAAGAAAAACCTACGGGAAATTTAATTTTTTGAATAACCTCTTTTACATCATTGCTTGCTTCTCTATTAAAAAATATGGAAGGCTATTTCGATCTCCATTTCTATTTGATTGGATCCCACTTTGCATGCCATGATTGGCTTCTTGAATGTCATTACAAATTTCGACGATTTTTTTCTTTATCCCTCCTACTATTTATGATTCACTATAACATTTCCATCACATTCTTACTGATATACATTGTATCAAACAAATGAGCTATTCTTAGGTTCTAATAGTAGGGAAACCTCATGAATTGAGTGGGATAACTTTTAATTCCTACTGGAAGCCCATTATTAATACCTTCACAACATTGATGAAGCATAGAAGAATTCACAACAATAATTATCAAATACAATAAAATAAATTATATAAAAATAAAAATTTGAAACATCATATATATATATATACACAAACACACACACAAGTTGTGTACATTGACATTTTTTCTTATATTCAAACTTCCATATGTGAGGTATCATTCTTCGTGATTTTAATCCAGTGTCTTCTTTCTCATTCAAAACATATTTTTCAATAGTGTGATACCTATGATTCTTAGAGAGGAAGTTTGTATACTCATCATATACCTCTTTTCCTAAACTTTTTGAAGGATGATATTTCATCTTAGGACCACAAACTGAACATGTAAATTTACTCTTCATATGAAGCCCTACAAGAGATGGATTAATGTCAATTATACAAAGGGATTATTTAAAAAACTTGAATTATATCTTCAAATAATTATATATTATTAAACTGCAATATTGGAACGTTACATACCACACAAAATTGTTAGCCTTGGGGCATTATGAATTGTCCATATAGGTATTCCATGGAATTGAAATTTACTCTTTCTTACTGGTTTACATACATCATACATAGTGATTTTGACTCATAACTTTAGTAGCTCATGATAATAGGCTCGATTATATACATTCATGTATTTAACTTGGTACTTACCTAATTGGGAAATTAACATAAGTATATATATATAAATAATATATTTATATATATTATATATATATATTATATATATTATATATATGATATATTTATATATCATGCAACAAACAAGACATGAAAATGTTACATTCGAAAAATTAATTTAAACAAATACATGGAACAATCATTGTCAATATTATGTGCTCCCTCTTTATTGACATCCAAGGAGAAAAGTTATTGTTGATAACAAAATTTGGCAACACTAACTAAATAGACATGAGCTTTCCAGGTGGATTAACACCGTCAGTTGCCACTGAAAGCCTCACATTACAAGATTCATCTTTAAAACATGGTCATTTTTCCTCAATTTCCATAAATTTGTAACCATCTATAGGCATTCAAAGAACGCCATCTCCACTTCTCTTCCATGTATGGTAATCCATAAACTGTACTATGCTTTTAGACTTGAATAATTTCTACAAACTTGGAATTATGGAAATATGACAAAGAACCTTTTGAGGCACCATTTTTGTTATTTGATCAATTCGATATCTACTGCTTTGACATTGTGGGCATTTTTTTTCGATGCATGTTGTTCATAATATATAATATGATCATTAGGACATGCATTTATAGCTTGATACTCCATTCCAATTTCTTTCATAATGGCATGTAAATCTCAGTATGTGTGATGTAACATATTAGACGATGGTAACAGAAATTCACCTAACAATCTACAACATAAAAAATCACTATTTAGTGTAAAGAATATTAATCGTAAATATTGCATTCTTATTGCACATATTAATTAATACTAAAAAAATAAAAAAATCAATTTTTATGTAGAATATGTGATGAAGCATATTACATACCTTAGGATATATGTCATATAAGTGTTTGACAAACCATTCAAAACCTTTAAGTTCACCAACAATAATGTAGCAAAGAGAATATTTTCTCTTTAGCCTTCATAAAGTGGTTTCGTTGCCTTTTTTAGCAGAGGTACATCAAAAATATCATCATTATCCTCATCCTGATCATTAATCAGTCGAGCAAACAAGTATTGGGTCAATTCATTTGTCCCATTATCTTGAACTATGTTATTATTTTCATCTTCTTCCATAGGATCATTAACTTGATCTTCAATATTCTGTCCATGTTCCTCACCTTGTACAATGACATTTCTACTACTACTTAGCACATTCAGACCCCGAAGCGGTCAACTTAATTTTTTTTTTTTTGACAATTTCGGTTGCTGTATTAAGTTCTGAAAAAGATGAGGGAGTTCAGTCTCCTTAAGTACATAGGTTGCCATTGGCTATCTTGATCAAGAGATTTACAAAAAAGATCTATCTTCTTGATCTTTGTCCTGCTATTTTTGCTACGGACTATTACAGTGCTGCTATAACTTCTTATAAAAGTAAACAACAAAAAGAGGCATTTGCAAAACATTTAATCGATCATAATGTGTCGGATTTGTCTGGCAGTGGATTCTTTCGGCTGATTATCCATTCCTTCCTACTTGACACTCGAGGAGCTGGTTGCAACCACATTTTTCTTCTCCATCATGAACTGAAGGATGGAAATAGATTCTTCAGCGTGTGCACAGCGGTTGGAGAGTTGACGAAACTGCTCTTCTAAAGAAGAGACTCTGTGCATAAAGAGTTGAATCTCAACCTTGTATTTTTCGTTCAGAAGGCGATTTTGGTCTTCAATCCTTCTGTTCTGGTCTTCAAGCCGACAATTCTGCTCCTCCAATCTTGATTCCAAAAGCCTGTGTTGCTCATCCAGGATGGACTGCTGCGTCCTGATCTCTTCCAGCTCTGCCTGTAGGTCTGCGCAATGCAGACAGTCCTCACTACGTGCCATATTTGTTGAGGAGCGGTGACGTGAAGGGAGACAGCGAGCGTTAAGAGGCGGGGTGTGGAAAAATTCAAATGGGCGCGAGTAGGCGGGAAATACGATAATGGAGTTAATATAATGTTTTTCCCAATCTGTGGGGTCAGCAGGAGAGTAGACTGGGCCGACTATTTGGCAAGATTCTTGAGTGGAGAAAAAGGCTATAAAGCAAGTGAGTAAACGTTGTTGAGACAAGAGACAAGGGAGTGCTTGAAGAGGGGCAGAACAGCAGAGACGAGGCTGAGTGTAAATACTGGGTCGTGAAGTTGATAGCCTGTAAGAATAGAGACAGGGTACATTAGACAAGAAGTGAAACGAACTTAAACAATGAATTACCAGAGAAGTTATGGACCGAGCAGAGGGTTGGCTCGTCCGACTTCGAATCTTCAGATCGGCCAAGAAATAGTCTACGCGCGCACAAAGAAAATTTCTTCTCAAAGAGTCTGCAGAGCAAAATGAAAACTGTTGGACGTTGAGTTGAAGATGGAGAGAGATTATTATAGCATGGAGCGGGAGTGAATCGAGGATGAAAGGATGATTCACGGGAGAAATGCTAGGCTGAAGAGGATCAAAAAATCCAATCCCAAATCTCATTCTGCCGTCAGTTGAAGAGCTGATGTTACTTGATGGAGAAGGATTTTGAGCCTCTGCGCTGAATTTGCAGAGAATCGTCCTGAAGGCTGAGTACGACTTACCATCGCACGCTTTCTTAACAGCGTTTTGTGAGGTGCTGCTATTAGGAACTTCTATCATGGAATGGGTTGAAGGCTTTCAACGGCATTGCATCTAAGAACACCAATCGGTCTTCCACATGCTCTATTTGCTCTACTGTCTGCCTCTTTATTTAAATTACGAAGAATGTGATAGAACTGAATTTCTTCGAAGTTTTGAAGGAGGAGTCTATTACGGTGGATGACTTGTTGTAGATTGGAGTTGGGTGAACTCCGGTTCTGAATCATTAGGCGAATAATAATTGAGGAATCCCCATATATCATAGCCTTCTTGATTCCCAAATTTTTCAATTGAAAGAGACCTTGATATAAGGCCAGGGCCTCAGCACTATTGTTCGTTCTTTTCCCTAAACTCCATTCATAGCTGAAAATGGTGTCCCCATTTTCATCCATGATTAGCCCTCCTGCTCCAGCTTGACCTGGATTTGATTTGGAGGCTCCATCAAAGTAGAGCGAGTGACAATTTCTCCTCTGTACCCAAGTCTTAAATTCTTGTTCTGGAATTCTGATTTCCCAAGTTCTGGTATGTGTTTGATTCAGCCTGCCTTTTATTGGATCACCTTGGATTTGGCATTGCCTTTCTAGAATATAGCTGATGATGTTTCTTTCCTCCACTATGAATTCTGTTGCTTGGATTTTCCCTGTAGTTTTGATTGTGATTGCCTCCTGGGCCAGGCTTTTCTCTTTACTACATGTAATTCGTACATTTGGATCTTTATCTTGAAAAAAAAAATTGTTTCTAGACAACCAAATTCGCCATAGTAGGGTATGTGGGAGGGTATCCCAAACTCTTTTCACTAGTCTGCTCCGCTTTTCTCTCCAAGGGAAGCTTTTCTTCCAGACATAGATTGTCTCAGCTATGCTTTGCTGAGTCTGCCAAATTATGTTGCCAAGGGAGGACAGTTGATTCCAACACTCTCTGGCAAAGGGACAATCTACAAATAGATGATACATTGTTTCTTCAGCAGTACAGTAGTTAGGACATCTCGAGGGACCATTGATCCCTCTTTTACTTAAGTTCTCTGCAGTAAAAATTTTACCTTTTAAGAGGAGCCATATAAAAAAATTTATTTTTGGTATAGCTTCTGATTTCCAAGTAATTTTCCAGTCATTCCACAGGGGCGTCTGGAAGGTTCTGTTGCAGATGTAATGGTGGCCTGACTTTATGGTGTATGTAGATCTTGAGGGGTCCCAACAGAGACCATCGATTTCATCTTTTTTGACAGGAGCCCTGTTGTGGAGATGTGTTTTGAAGGCATTGAGGCTGGATTCTAGAATCGTCGGGATCTCCGGGAAGGCCCAACCCGTTCAGGCATGAGAACATGGATCCCATTTAGAGATTTGTCCAAGACTGTGAATGCCTTTGCTGTTAAGGAGTAGGATAATGGGAATCGCTTCCTCAATGGTATTCAAGGGGTGGAGCCCCATGATCCTATCTGAGGCGAAATTGATGTTGTCCCCCCCCCCCCAGGGATTTTCGAAGTATTTTGCTTAAGGATGTGAATTTCTTTCTTACATAAACGCCAAATTTTGGAGGAGTCTATGTTGGGTATGCTAGCATCAAGAAGCTTTTGCCTGGGAGAGTTGAGGTATTTGGTCTCCATAACTTGTTTCCACCAGGCTGTGGGTCCAGTGATTAACCTCCATACAATTTTCACCCCAAAGGCAAGGTTGAGGATTCTTGGGGCTCTAATTCCTAGTCCCCCTTTGTCCTGAGATTGAATTACATTTTTCCAATTTACCAAGTTGAACCTGCTCTTTTCTTTCTTTCCCCCTTGCCATAGAAAATGTCGAAGGGCTACTTCCAATTTATGATGGAAAGTGGCAGGAGCCTGATAAAGAGTGAATCGATAGAGAGGAAGGGAAGTTATACCTGACTTGAGAAGGATGAGTCTACCTGCCAGATTGAGCCAGAGTGTTCCCCATTGCTGTATTTTCCTTTTAACTTTGTCAATAATCTCATTCCATGTCTCCGCTTTCAAAGGCCCTAGGCTCACAGACATGCCTAAGTAAGAGAAATGTTCCCACTTCATTTTGTAATTGACTCCAAATATGTTGGCAATACTATGGGCCACTTGGTTGGTTATATTCCAACCATAGACACAGCTTTTTTGATAATTAACAGCCCCTCCTGAGCAGTCCATATATTGGTCGAGAAGGGTCTTGAAATGCCTTGCTATAGTGGTTGAAGCTCCCCCAATCAAGAGAGTATCATCTAAAAACTGAGAGTGGTTGATGTTCTTGGCTCCATTTCCATATTTAATTCCGGTTATGAGGCCAACTCTTCTGTTGTGATCCAAGACTTTGCTGAACGATTCTGCCATGAGAATGAAAAGGTAAGGGGATAGAGGGCAGCCTTGTCTAAGACCCCTAAAGGATTGGAATGCTTCGCATGGGCGACCATTGATCAGGGGGGATATCCAGGGTCCAAAGATACAGGCAGCTATGGTGTTGATAAAGGAGGAGTCAAATCCCATTTTTTTTAAAACAGAAAATAAAAAGGAGTGTCTAACCCGATCAAAGGCATTGGCTAAATCGAGTTTGAGCATGAATCCTTTTTCTTGTCTTGAGAGGCTTGAACGAATGGCTTCTTGAACCAAGATTATGGAGTCGTGAATCTGTCTATTAGAAATAAATCTGCCTTGGTTTTCAGATATCAGAGTTGGGAGAAGAGGCTTGAGTCTTGTGGCTAAAGTTTTAGTAAAAATCTTGTAAGAAGAATTGCATAAGGATATTGGCCGAAATCTGGAGAAAGAGGTGGGCCTTTTCTCTATGGGAATGAGAGTAAGAAAGGTGGAATTGGTGAAGCCTCCCATTTTCCCTTTTCTTTGCACCCCTCTGAGCATTTTTGTTAGATCCTTCTTAATCAGCTGCCAGTATTCCCTATAGAAGCAGATGGGGAATCCGTCTGGCCGAGGAGCTTTATCTGGCTGCAGAGTCCAGATTGTTCTTCTGATCTCTTCTTCATCGATTTCATGGTTTAGCATATCATTCAAATCCTTGGTGATGCCCTTAGGGAGGTATTGGAGCATATCTGAATAATCTTCCTCTCCTTGGCTTTCGGTGAGAAGATCCTTGTAATGGGAGGAAGCTGCCTTTTTTATGTCTACTTGATTGTTGTGCTTGTTTCCTTCGTTGTCAATAATGGAGCTAACGTTGTTCCTTATCCTCCGAGCAGTGGCTTGTTTGTGAAAATAAGCTGTGTTTTTATCCCCTCCCTTCAACCATAATTGCCTGGATTTGGTCCTCCACTTAATTTCTTCCTCTCTGTTGATATACATAAGCTGTCCCTGAAGAGCGTATTCCTGAGTTTTGAATTGATGGGAGAGCCCGTGATCCTCTATCTGGGTTTGCACCTCTTCCAAGGCTTGCTTGATTTTCTTTTTTGTCTCCTCTGGCTCCTGGTAGCTGTTTTTGGCCCAGTCCTTAAGTGCTCTTCTGACATTCTTGATTTTGGTCTCCCAAATATAGATGGGCAACCCCTCTATGTGTTGTCTCCAAACCGTTTCAACAGTTGCTCTAACTGAAGGATTTCGGGTCCATAATGGGCTAAATTTAAAGGGGATTGGTCCTAAGGAATGGTGAGATTCCAGCGTAAGAGAGATGGGGTAATGGTCGGAGGCAAAGGAATTGAGAATGCTAGTGTAACCAACAGCGAAGGTGGAGAGGAAGGATATGTTTACCAGAAATCTGTCCAGGCGCTCCATGATGTTGCCAGCTCCCATTCTTCGGTTGCTCCAAGTATATCTTCGATTTTTAGGTATTATATCCACCATCTCATTCTCCTGCATTATTGCCTCCAGTTGGTTTCTAAAGGGGTCGTGAATAAAGTTTCCACCTCTTTTTTCATTAGCGTGGAGTATCATATTGAAGTCTCCAGCTACTATCATATTGGTGGTATGTTCGCTCTCAATGCTTTCCCTCAACTCATTCCAGCAAAGCTTCTTTTCCCTGTAGTGGTTGGGTACATATACGTTATATATGATTAGACTTTTGTCCCCCTTTTTGCTGTCCAGTTTGGTCCTGATCCAATTTTGGTTGATGATAGTTGAATCACAATTCCAGTTCTAACTATTCCAAATGGTAACTATTACTCCTGAAGCTCCTCTAGAGCTGTTGATGACGCCTAAGTATTGCTTTTGAGTATCAATGATTTTTTTCATTTCTCGCTGATTTTGTTTGGTCTCTTGGACCAGTAGTATTTCAGGTCTTTCATTGAAAAGAAGATCTCTCAGGGTTGTTATTTTAGAGGGATGTCCCAAACCCCTACTGTTCCCTGAGAGAACTTTCATCATGGTGCATTGGGCATACGGAGAGGTGCTCGCCTCTTAGGATCTTTCCCTGCTGCTTCTTTTTCATGGTGCCCGATGATAAAGGATTCCATTGGAGTTTGAAATCCCATTGCTATGTCCTTCTGGGTACTTTCTTCTCTATGCTGCTTGGCTGATTTCCTTCCTGGACCTGGTTTCTTATGAGTATCGCTAGTTGTTCCCAGCTCTTTGGAGGAGCTTCTAGTAGATCTGGAAGGAGAGGCCTCCTGGGAAGGCTGAGAAGAGGTTAAAGGGATATGGGGAGGGTCGGGTAAATCCGAAGAGGGAGGGTCTCGGAGAGGATCTTCCGAGGCAAGAAAAAGAAAGGTATTGGAGGATGAAGGGATTGGCGGATCTTGGGAGAGGCCAGAAGGAAAGGGAGGAGGGGAAGGAGGACAATGGTGGACGATCCAGGGATGTCAGGATTTGTAACGGGTTTAGAGGGGGGGTTATATTTCTTTTTTTTAACAGGCTCCCAATGTCCACCTTGCTCATCATTCTCAATATTAGTAACCTTAGTGCATCTATTGGCAAAGTGCCCATATTCATGACATACCTTACTTTGAATGGGATCTGCTCGTAATCCAGCTGTTGAATGTGGCTCCAGTCATCCACCTTTAGCTTGATGGCTTCAGGCAGTCCTTTCCCTAGGTCCACCTCCACGCATATCCTTGCACAAGCCTGCATGTTATCCTTGGGTTCGCTTTTGTCGATATATTTACCAACCGCATTACCTATTGCCTTGACCGAATCATCCCCCCAACAATGCAGCGGCAGATGGGGGAGGCGAACCCAGACTGGGGCCGCATTGGGAATGTCCAGCTCCAGATCAAAATCTGGAGTCCATTTCTTGAGGTAAAGGCCTCGAGAGTCCATGAAGTAAGGTTCGTTTCTGAAGATTAGGTCTTTATCTTCTTTTGATTCAAAAGGAAAAGTATAATAGCCTTTTCCACAAAATCATATTGATATTTTCCCGGGGATTTTATCAGACCAGTTCCGCTCAACCCATCTTTGCACCGTTCTTGGTGAGGGCCATAATCCTGTGAATTGCCCAATAAGTCCTTTTTCAGCCAAAGATAGAGCTACCATGCGAGAAAGGGGTGGTGGCAGCTGAACTTCCTGGAGAATATCCAGTTTCTTTACAAATTTCGAAGTTGCAGGCTTAGGGCGGAGGGGGGGAAGGGATTTTACCAGATCTGAGAAGGCTTTCTCAGAATCCCCTTGGGAAAAATATGGATGGGCCATGGCTGAGGCCGAGGCCCGAATCAATGTTGGTCAGGCCTCAGAGCCTCGAGGCCGAGTGTAACGCCCTGGAGACCGGGCGCTCCGCACGACGACGGGCAGCCCAAACGACAGTGAACGAACTCTCACCCACCGGACCGTTCAGCAACCCGACACGAATATGATCGTTGGGCAAAGTGGGTGATCGTGGAACGATGGCGGTGGGCGACACGACAGTGCGCCCACCCGCCCCAAACGCCGAACGAACAGTCAGCCGGGGCTACGAGGTGGTTAACCGGACAGCAGGGCGGACGCCTACACGGACAGCGCAAAGGGACCGACAGTGGATTGGGCGAACGAACAGCCCACCCGAATGGTTAAACGAGCAGTCCACACAGGCAGGGCGGCACGGAGTGCACCCGCCCGAACGACACAACCTATGTGCGGCATGGGCAAATCCGGCAAACGATGACAAAGTGCGAAGGACCGAACAGCAATGGCAATTGCGACGTGGACAAGCACAAAGGATCGGGCGCGCGGTATTACAAAGGAGGCTGGCTTATACTGTGGCGTGGGCGGCCATATGAAATAAGGTTGACCCGCCGAACGGTTGGATGACACGACTCCTCAAACGAGTCGGCCAAAGAGTTTGGGCGGAGTTCAAATTAATCTACACGTCGGCTCAAGAGTTGGGGCGGCGGAATGACAATTCGGGGGTCGGCTTGGGAAACTGACACCCCTCAACCGAACGACGTGGTCACCTATATATAGTGGAGCGCTCAACCACTTGGAGATCATCATTCGGTCTTCGATCTATCTCTCAAGGAGTCTACACGAAGTAGCAAAAGCGAAAATGTGAAGAGGACTTGGCTTAAGAAGTGGCGAAGAGGTCGGGGATAGCGCAGTGCGACTGCAGGCCGAATACGAGTGCAGAACCGGGGTGTGGGTACACTTCGGGCAACAGAATTACAGCGAACGAGGGCGGGTTAACCGATCGATCGAGACAGCACGAGGGTCGTGCAATTATACACTCGGCGTAACGACAGAAGTCAAGCCTTGTGACAATTCGACAAAGGCCGCGGCTCGTTCACTGTTCGGTGGAGCCGAACGGAAGAGATAAACGGGTGGACCGTGGGTCTGTTCACACGAACGACCAAGTGATAGTCGGGGAGACGGAACGCAGGTCGTTCAAGAATTGTAACCGATATCAAACTGGTTGGGGTTTGGCCGCGGGCCGGTTCTAAAGTCGTGAGGCTTGGGAAAGCTCACGCACACTGTAATTTGGATTGTTAAATTATAAAAAGAACAGTTTGGAACGCAGTTCGTTCGGGGACTGGTTCCGCCCGATATATTCATGTGTATTGAAGTTTATTGTGGATGCTGTTTAAGTTATAATTGCTGAACAATATTATAAGTTAACAGATTTGTGTGTATGTTAATTATATGATTGTTTAGCTGTGAAGAATTAACCGAAGTAACACTAATCAGGAAGATAAATTGGTGTTGGAAGTCGTTCAGGCGTAGTCCGTTTATACTTGAACCCGGTATAAAGTGGTGCCGCACCTCCCGTTTAAACGAAAAAAGTTACGGGGGCGTGACAGATGGTATCAGAGCGGGTTTAGCCTGCGAACAAGAAGACGTGAAGCTCAGGCGGATCTGAGTGAATGGTTGGAACCAGATCACAAAAGAATAAGATGGCTGCCAATTCTCAAACAGGGAACCATGCGACGAGGGATGAGACAAGGGAAACGACTCCCGATTTCGTTAAGAAGGTGATCGAGAAGATGGACAGTTTGGAGAGTTCTTCGAGCCAAGGGATGGAAGCGTTAGACAGGGAACGTGAGGCCATCTCCGGGGTAAAGGAAGCGTTCGAGAAAATCCAGCAGAAACATGACGGGCTTCTGGACCAGAATGACGAACTTAAGGCGAGGCTTGAGTTCAACGACCTCTGGTGCACTCGACTTGAGGAGAGATTGAAGGAAGTCGAGGAGTCTAGAGACCAAGGTTTGGCCAAAATTGGGAATTTGAAGGGAGTACTCGACAAAGCAAAACAAGCTCTTGAAAGTGCCCAAGATGAAATAGCGGTACTGAAAAGAGCTTTGAGGCATAATTCAGGTGGGGGAGTGCCCCACGTAAAAGTCAAGGAGCTAGAATCGTACGATGGGGCAAGAAGTGCGAAGATCCTTGGGAACTTTTTGTGGGATATGGAGCAGTACCTGGAGAGGCTGAACCTCGCGAAAGGGGAAGCGCAAGTTAAAGTAGCTGCTCAGTTCCTGACAAACGATGCCAAGATGTGGTGGAGAAGGAGGGCAGATCAGATTGCCAACGGCAATGCTGATGACATTACCTCCTGGGAGGATATGAAGAAGGCCATGCAGACTCACTTTAGCCCGCAGGACGAAACGTGGGAAGCAAGGACTCGGATCAAGTATATCAAACAAACAGGGAGCTTACAGACATACCAGCAAGAATATTCGAGTGCGGTTCTGGAACTGCCCGACATGTCCGAGAAGGATAAAGTCTTCAATTTCATTATTGGACTAAAGCCGTGGGCTCGGAACGAGGTAAAGAGGCAGAAGATTAGGACCCTCGAGGAAGCATTTGCTGCGGTGGATAGGCTCGTGGACCACTACGACGAGACTTCCAATGAGAAAAGGAAGCCTGAAAAGCCAAAGGAAAAGAGGAGGGAAGAGACATCAAAAGTTGAGAACTCGACAAAGGAGAAAAAACCTTTGAAGTGTTGGTTATGCGGAGGTCCACACATGGAAAAGAACTGCGCTTCTAAGCCGAAAGTGACTGCTACCGTTCAAGAAGAAGAGGAGGACAACACTTCTATAGGGATGATGCAAATCCTAGGAGCCTCAGCCACGACAGAGACCACCTCTAGAAGGGACCCTGAAAGGAATAGGTTGGAGTACGTAAACATGAAGATTGGTAAAAGCAAGGTTCTCACCATGGTGGACAGTGGGGCCTCGCACAACTTCATGAGCGAAGACATAGTGAGGAAGCTGGGTTTGAAGTTCGTGCCGATAGAAGCACACATGAAGACCGTGAATTCCCCTCCAACGGCAATTTTGGGTATAGCAGAAAAAGTAGAGATTGGACTAGGTGAGTGGTCCGGGAAGGTGGACTTCACCGTAGTACGAATCGATGACTACGAAGCAGTATTGGGAATGGAGTTCATGAAGCAGCATGAGGCCATGGTAGTACCTCATCTTAGAAAACTCTACATCTATGACGGACGGTCGAACATACCCATAGGAGTACCTACGGTGGGTGTGACCAAGAAGGATCATAGGTTGGGTGGGATGCAGGTGGAAAGAAGCGAAGAAGTGAGCAAGAAGCTTGTTAGCATGGAAGCAAAGCTCACCGATCAGGACTTAGTCATCAAATCACTCTCGGACAGCATCCTAGATTTAACAAGGAGGTTGGAGAAGATAGAAGAAGATGACGAGATGGACATGATGTATGCTAGGCAGGTCGTTCAGGAGGAGGACCATGAAGCATACTTACAACGGATGGAGATGGAGGACCCAGATACATGGATCGAGTGGATTGGCAGAGAGCCACCCGGCTCGTCCCCTTCAACGTCTGCTTAAATGAAACAGGAGACCGGGCTCACCGTTGGCTGCTCAAGGCAGTGAGCCCGTAAGGAGATTGGGCAGGAAGGTCCGATGTGCAGCAGAAAAGTGGGGTTCCCGCGAGCCTGGGCAGAGGACCGAAACTGTGGGTGATCACACGACACCTACACCAAGGTCCATACATGGTGACTTGGAGGTTTGACACATTGAGGAACCTGGTCGATGTCTAAATTCCGACTTGATGTAGTATGGGATACATACTCCCGGGACGTGCACAGGATCACAAAACGGGAGGGTGGCTTGATGAGAAGAACCGAAGGGGGCACGATGGTATGGAGGTTGTCGGGACGACAACGGAATAAGGTGGGGGAGGATGTAACGCCCTGGAGACCGGGCGCTCCGCACGATGACGGGCGGCCCGAACGACAGTGAACGAACTCTCACCCACCGGACCGTTCAGCAACCCGACACGAATATGATCGTTGGGCAAAGCGGGTGATCGTGGAACGATGGCAGTGGGCGACACGACAGTGCGCCCACCTGCCCCAAACGCCGAACGAACAGTCAACCGGGGCTACGAGGTGGTTAACCAGACAGCAAGGCGGACGCCTACACGGACAGCGCAAAGGGACCGACAGTGGATTGGGCGAACGAACAGCCCACCCGAATGGTTAAACGAGCAGTCCACACAGGCAGGGCGGCACGGAGTGCGCCCGCCCGAACGACACAACCTATGTGCGGCATGGGCAAATCCGGCAAACGATGACAAAGTGCGAAGGACCGAACAACAATGGCAATTGCGACGTGGACAAGCACAAAGGATCGGGCTCGCGGTATTACAAAGGAGGCTGGCTTATACCGTGGCGTGGGCGGCCATATGAAATAAGGCCGACCCGCCGAACGGTTGGATGACACGACTCCTCAAACGAGTCGGCCAAAGAGTTTGGGCGGCGTTCAAATTAATCTACACGTCGGCTCAAGAGTTGGGGTGGCGGAATGACAATTCGGGGGTCGGCTTGGGAAACCGACACCCCTCAACCGAACGACGTGGTCACCTATATATAGTGGAGCGCTCAACCACTTGGAGATCATCATTCGGTCTTCGATCTATCTCTCAAGGAGTCTACACAAAGTAGCAAAAGCGAAAATGTGAAGAGGACTTGGCTTAAGAAGTGGCGAAGAGGTCGGGGATAGCGCAGTGCAACTGCAGGCCGAATACGAGTGCAGAATCGGGGTGTGGATACACTTCGGGCAACAGAATTACAGCGAACGAGGGCGGGTTGACCGATCGATCGAGACAGCACGAGGGTCGTGCAATTATACACTCGGCGTAACGACAGAAGTCAAGCCTCGTGACAGTTCGACAAAGGCCGCGGCTCGTTCACTGTTCGGTGGAGCCGAATGGAAGAGATAAACGGGTGGACCGTGGGTCTGTTCACACGAACGACCAAGTGATAGTCGGGGAGACGGAACACAGGTCGTTCAAGAATTGTAACCGATATCAAACTGGTTGGGGTTTGGCCGGAGGCCGGTTCTAAAGTCGTGAGGCTTGGGAAAGCTCACGCACACTGTAATTTGGATTGTTAAATTATAAAAAGAACAGTTTGGAACGCAGTTCGTTCGGGGACTGGTTCCGCCCGATATATTCATGTGTATTGAAGTTTATTGTGGATGCTGTTTAAGTTATAATTGCTGAACAATATTATAAGTTAACAGATTTGTGTGTATGTTAATTATATGATTGTTTAGCTGTGAAGAATTAACCGAAGTAACACTAATCAGGAAGATAAATTGGTGTTGGAAGTCGTTCAGGCGTAGTCCGTTTATACCTGAACTCGGTATAAAGCGGTGTCGCACCTCCCGTTTAAACGAAAAAAGTTACAGGGGCGTGACACCGAGGGTCGCACGCAGGCGGCTGTGCAGTTCCAAATCCTCCCGCGCAGGTCCGCTCCAGTCCTTCCACGTTGGGAAGCGGCCAACTTAATTTTATAATTAGAAATAATCATGTAAAATTAGTTTACATACAAATATTATAAGAATATAAAATTTTACAAATATGATTAATATAAAGAAAATATATAATGAATATATAACTTACCAAGGGATGATATACCTTCAGTCCCCCTTCAATGTGCCCATGTGTCCTACAATGTCTAATAGTTGTTTCTTTTAAAACTCATATGACACAAATTCCCTTGAATTTAACGCAACGGAATTAACATCTCCCAGCATGATCTGAATTTAAACAGGAATGCAATAAATTACATATATAACCACAAATACAAAGATGCAATAGAAATAACACTTCATTTCATCAATATCAAATACTGAAATATGCTTACAAACATAATGGAAATAAGACTAGCTCATGCAATGGTAGCTTATCTCTGAGAAGAGATGTGGCAGTTGCATGCCTTTGAACTAAGTTATAATGAGGCTCAAGGGGTTATTTATTATTGAAAAACATGAGAAAACCCTAAACAACCAAAACCATAACCCAAGGAGATGTAATGCTAAGAGTTTGTGGGCCCCATTGGGGTTAGTTGGGCAGCCAACTTCCCGGGGACATAACTGAGTCATATTATCTTCGTTTGGTGCATATGATACCTTGTTGGAAAGGTCTCTCTATGTACTACAAGGCTTGTCATAGGCCATTGACTTTGGCCACAGGCCTGCAGTGGACCTCAAAAAACACCATTTAGTGGGTCAAAATTGCTCTGAAAGTTCAAGACCTGAAAAACTACTAAAAATAGTAAATGCTAAAATAAAAAAGGAAACAAATGAAACTGACTGGAGCTCTAGGTGGGATAGGTTGGTGGCCACCAATATCCACCTGGATCATTCCTCACCCCTTAGGAAGCAATGGTCCCCATTGCATGTAGAGCCTCCATGAGGTGAGGAAACTTTTGTTGAACCTGGTCCCTGGTGAGCCACTTGACTTGGTGCATGAGTTGGCTAGCTTTGACAACCTGATATAGTTGACTCTTTTGTTAGAAAGTGTTCTTGACTTGTGTGTCCATAATCCAATCAGTTGTGGCATGTTCCATGTAGTCTAGGTTTAACTTTGTTGGTGTGATTTGTTCTACAATGTCTGATGTGTCCAGTAATGTTGGGAAGTATCGTCGAAGGTGATCCACATTGAACATTGGGTGCAGGCCAAGGAATGGGGGAATGTTGAGCTCAAAAACATTGTCTCCCACAACCTTGGTAATGGTGTAAGGACCATATAGGAGTGGTCTGAGCTTCCGATGGGTTCATGTAAGGCATTCTTTCTATAAATGCAACCATACTTTGTCACCCACCAGAAACTTGTGTGGCACCCGATGTTGATCATGTCGCTACTTGTACTTGGCATTTGAATTCTCCCAAATGTCATGAACTTATTGGTGGATGTGTTGGATGCATTCAATAAATCTGGTCACTTTATCAGCCTTGGATAATACATGTGTGGATTATGTTTGCATAGTCGCATGAGGCATGGAAACATCAATTAGACACAATGGTTGAAATCCTAGACCCACTTGAAAGGGACTATGATGAGTCAAACTATGGACAGCTTTATTATAACTATGTTGCACATATGGAAGGCTCTCATCCCAGGTTTGAGGATGCTTGGATTTGTACATGCAGAGTATGTGCACTATCATCCTATTGACGACCTCCGTCTGGCCATCGGTTTGGGGATGGAAGGCAGTTGATTTGGTGAGCTTGGTGTCCAATAGTGTCCAGAAGCTTGACCAGAATGTGCTCAAGAACCTGTTATCCCGATCTAATATATTGGTCTACTTGGTCCCAAAATATACCCATACTCATTCAAAGAAGAGTTTGGTAGTGTCATTTTTTGTGATACTCGTCTCGTAGGCTGCCAGTATGGTCATCTTAGAAAATTTGTGCATGACCACAAATACATAGTCATTACCATGATTGGTAGAAGGGACGTTAGACATATAGTCCATGGAGATGGATTCCAATGGCTATCTGGGAGTAGGCAGAGGAGTGTGCAGCCCTTGCTTCTTGATGGTTGGCTTGGAAATGGCGGAGGCAATGCAGGATCTAATATATTTCCCAACATCCAGTCAGAGTTTGGGCCAATAAAAGTACTTATGTAGTATAGCCACAGTTTTCTCCACACCAAAGTGTCATATGACCCTCCTGTAGTGCGCCTCCCAAATCATCTTAGCACACGCGCTTGAAGGAACACAAAGGTGTCCCAGATAGCATGATAATTCATCCTAGAGGTGGAAATCATGATCTTTCTTTCCAGCTACCAACAGCTGGTATTTTGAGGTGAACTCTGGATCATTTTTGTATAGTTGCAGCCATCCAAAGGTCTCATGACCATAAGAATTGAGAACATTAGTTAGTGCTACAACTGGGGGGCCAGCTGAGGCAGTGTGCAACGCGATTGGTGTTGCCTTTTTTATATTTAATGTTCAAGTGGAATTGTTGCAGATATGTAGACCACTTATGATGGTGATCGTTCTACAACTGCCCTTGTGTCTTTATAAACTAAAGAGGTCGGTGATCGGTGTGGATGACTATATCCTTCATCATAATGTAGTGCTTCCATTGTCAGCAGGCCTGCACAATGGAATACATCTCCTTATCATAAGTGGGGTACTTCAAAATTTTATTGGAAAGTGTCTCACTATGATAGGCCACTGGATGCCCATGCTAGATGAGGACTACACCAATAGCATAGTCTAAGGCACCTGTCTTGATTTCAAATGGTTGATGCAGGTCTAGCAGTGTGAGTATTGGTGCAGAGAAAAGGTGGTGCTTCAACTCAACGAACGCCTTCTGTTGGGACTCGAACCAGGGAAACTTTAATTTTGCCCCGCCCTTAGTAATTTGACTCAAAGGCCAAGTGATATGTGAGAATCCCAACACAAACCTCTAATAAAAAATTTCAAGGCCCAAAAAGCTACGAAGCTCCGTTAGAGTGGTGGGGTTTGGCCAATCCTGAATAAATTGGATCTTGGAGGGTTCCACATGCACGCCACGCTCATATATGATGTAAACCAAGTATTGGACCTGGCTCATGCCAAAGGTGCATTTCTCCAAGTTAGTACATAGTTTCTATTGTCGAAGGGTTTGAAGTACCTAACGAATGTGTTGCAAGTGTCCTTCCAAACTCTTACTAAAGATGAGGATGTCATCCAAAAAAATCACCACGAATGAGATGGAAAAGGGCCACAAGATGTCATCTATTAACCTCATAAAAGTAGCAAGGGAATTTTTCAACCTAAAGGGCACAACCAACCATTTAAAAAGGCCTTCCTTGTATTTAAAGGCGGTCTTCCATAAATTTGTGGGCTCTATTGGAACCTGGTGATAACCAAACTTCAGATCGATCTTGCTAAAATACTTCGCCCCTTGAGTTGTTCCAGCAAGTCATCAATCTGTGGGATTGGATACCTGTTCCTGGCAGGGATTTTGTTTAGTTCCCGATAACCAATGCAAAGCCTCCAAGTCCCATCCATCTTTTGTACAAGTACAATCGGGCTCCCACAAGGCGAGGAACTTGGTCAGATGTGCCCTTTTTGCAGCAACTCCTGCATTTGCTGCTTTATATCTTCATTTTACATAATGAAGAGGCAATATATAATCCAGTTAGGTAGAGGTGCTCCGTGAGTCAGATTGATTGAATGCTTGACCTGACAATGCAAGGGTACTGTTTAGTCAATTTAGTGTTATCTAAATTGCTAGTATTAATTGTCAACCCGGGGTTCGTAAACTGATGAAGTGTGGTGCACTATATGTGCTTAGTTAACCTCTTTCTTACTTCGTTGTTTTATAAGGTTATAATGTTCAACTCTTCCTAACCTTCTGCTTTCAACATATAGTACTATGTTAAGCACGATTAAGAATAAGTCCAAAAAAGTAATCAAGCTCTAAGGTGACAAGTAAGAAAAACCACTTTAAAGACCAGTTATAATGTTCAACTCTTCCTAACTCCCTGCTTCAACATACC
>APFE031237588.1:0-21974 GCA_000404065.3 Pinus taeda
ATTATAATCTACTCCTTGGACATGACTATATTTATTGCATGGGAGCTGTCGTCTCCTCACTCTATAGAGTAATGTGTTTTCCGCATGAAGGAAGAATGGTCAAGCTCGTAGACCAACTGTCATTCCCTGGTTCACACATAGCAAATAGTCAAATGCTATCCCTAAATGGTCTTTTCACGCAAGGAATGTCTCATCGATCTCCAGTCCGTCGACCTGATGAGCGTGAGTGATTCAAGAGGATATGATTGAAACCTAGGGGGCATGCACCCTGGTTTGTTTCGGCAGGAAAACCTTTGGTATAAAGTAGGTTTCTACGAAGGATACATGACTAGTCTGACACACCTGTCCATTTAGGAAAATGGGATTAGACTGGAATAATATTCCCTCGTCAAAGTTATGTGAGTGGAGGCGACTGTGCCACTCACCTTCGTCTATTTTGGTAAACATTGCCAAGGAATCATTTTGTCTGCGGCGTGGATGGAGAGCTTTCATATGATAACCTGGGAATTTTGCGCTATACCTAGGGGCATGCAAACCTTTTTGCATGCAAGCGAAGAGTGACCATTTATTTTTTAAATTTGTAGGTCCTTTAACCCTTTAAACTCGTAAGGTTGGTCGTTTCCTAGCTTGCATAAAGAAAGGATCTGGGGCAAAGCTTTAAAAGGTACAAGCCCCATAAAAAATGGCATCTTAGATGAGATATCCTTATTATATGACTTGCACGAGCAGTTTTAACGTGGAATTCAAGCTCGTTAAAGAATAAACATAAGCAATGAGAAAATGTTTCCCCCATAGTTTAAGCTCATTAAAAAATGAACCAATTTTCTGGTAAATAACCATTGTGAATGCATTATCATCAGCTTTTGAGCCTTGATCATGTTCTCATCATCACCTCCACTCTATTTTTTAGCCAATCATTTGCCTCCATTTGATTGTTTACCCTTTCGAGGAACATCTGCAAAGAGTGATTCTATTAGCCATCCTTGTGACACTGTCGTGATAGGAAAATTCCAAACCTTACCTGGAATCAGCTGTTACCCGAAATCATCACTCGTTCCTCGAAAAAAGGGTCTCCTTTAATCTCTTTTCAACTGAATCATAAAATATGAAAAGATTGCCGAGCGATTAGCCTCTCCGGCTCGTTAAAGTCATCGGAAGTGCTATCCCTCCTCTAGATTTTAATCTTTTTGGAATTTAGTGATTATTACACAAAAAGATCGAGCGCTTGTCTTGTTCGGCTCATTAAAATTACTGAGCATTCATCCCTTTCATATTATTTTACGCTTTTTCAGACTTAAGGGATTATATGGCGAAAAATAATATTTGGAGTTTCCTTTCCGTCCCTTTCAGACTCTCTAAAATTGAAAAGGACCAAGTTATCTTTGTCGTTAAAATCGTTAAAATTGAATAGCGACAAACTCATCCAAATGGACGAGAATGAGTTTCACTGTCACTAGGCTCATTAAAATATAGCGACAGGTTCACCCGAAGGGAAAATTATAGAACAAGCATATGTTATCCTCCTCAATCTTGACATAAATAAAGAGGTATTGTTCAGCAATGACTGGGGAAAATTGGGAAGAAAACTTGAAAAAAATTTATTGGTAGCAAGTCACTCTTGAACATGACACTTTCTCTCCGCATCCAAGCCGGGTTGGGTTGTTCCGTTCACTAGTCATATCACCATTGGCCCGTCACACCATCCATCTTTTGGGTTAACGCTACCAATCCATCATCAGTATTGCCGATATGTTCAAGAGAAGTCACTCAGAGAATTCGCCTGTGTCTCACCCGCTACAATACGTTCATGCTCCATTCTTTCATGACCACCACCCTGAACCCTATATCATCAGATTGTTTTCACCTCCAAAATCATTTGCTTCGTTCCATGTCATATATGTGGGATTCATTAAGGCCCTCCTACGACGGGTCACTTCTTGTCAACATCAGCTCATTATCCAAGAAGTCGACCTAGGAACAACCCTTTCAATACTTTGAAGCTTGAATGCCTCAATGGCAAGTTTCTCACTTTTGGCGATGGGTTTACATTAATGGCCTTCGACCGAGAGATTTTCCGTGGTGTTCGACACCTCACACTGCACGAATTGTACTATAGTACCTTGAGGGTCATTTTCATTATTGGTGATTCCTCTCGTGCCTCTTAACAGCTTACATCATTGGCTGGTAATTAGGCGATGTCTTTCCATGTTCGACTCCAGAACATTTTTTCACATGGATCGACTTGTACTCTGAGTGAAGATTGAACGAGTTTTGAAGACCTTGGATCTAGTTTCATCCATCTAGGCTACGATATATTCAGGAATATAAAGACATCAAATGTACATCATTTCCGAATAGATGATCATCCAAATCAAAGGATGATGAGTCCGAATCATCAGTTTTCTACACAAACGATTGTCTGTCCTATGTACATGAAAATGAATTTATAAAGCTGAGTATGGGAATGCCTGCCTCATCTAGATCATGAAAAATATTATGAAGATAATGTATTTTATTGTATCTTATTACAGGTCGCCTCCCAGCTCGAAAAAACTTCGGATCCTCATGATAAAACATTTCACCCGACATCAAAAGATTAACGACCTCATGCTTTAGGGGGCAATTGTTATAGACATTTTTGGGCACTTCAAACCAAATCATAAATGTCCATAAACTGAGGACTCCTAAGTCCCTAAAAGTGTTGCTTCACTACCTAAAGGAACAAGGTCAGCTGATTACATCATCTCCCAGAAGTTCTCCACTAAAAACTACTCAGAAATGGTCAAAGCTGGACCATACTGAATACCCTGTGCAGAGGGTGTGATGGATATCACCTTCCTAGTGTAAAGGGTGCAATGCATACTGGATGGCCCCTCTGTAGGGTGTGATGGGCGAGAATGGACAAATGGTAGAGACAGTTTGCAAGGTGGAAAATCATAGAATCTTCCAGAAGCTTCCCCTCTGACACTTGCCTCTCTGTTTTCGACCAGGGATGAGTAAAAGATCATCAGTCTCCAAGTGGAATCAAGAACTATCAGAGAGAGGACACTAATCAAAACCCCATAAGATGACTCACCCCCCTACAATCATCTATATATGGATCCCTCATCACAGAGATCGAGAGGCTGGAACCTTGTATCTTGTAGAGAAGTGCTGTTGGTTTTCTGGTAAAACTTCATAGTGTTGGGTGATCTAAGCTTTATTTGAGATGAAGAACGGCTTTCTTGCTGGAGGATGATGCTGGGTCAGAACAATCGGTTGTAATCCTCTTGCTATTCTTGATATTAATAAAGCTATTCAAGTTTTCCTCCATACTCTTGTATGTTTGATTATATATGCATTGGTGTGGTTAATACATATCTGGTCTTGTGCTATTTATGAATATAGATCTCTGTTATTCGATAGTATTATGCTACTTTGATTCCACAGGTGCTCTTTGAAGCTGGGAAGACGAAGAAGAAGCAGCAAAGATCTATCAGGAAGGGGAGGAATCAAGTAAGGAACCAAGCGCAAGACCAAGGTTGGTGTCCTTTATTCCACTCTTATCTATTTTCATAAAGGAAAACGAAAGTAGTCTTTACTTGCTTGTTTCTAAGATAGCTACCAATCTTAGTGGGAATAGCAGCTCCGAGTGGACACTATTCCCGGTAACAAAAGAACAAGACCAAAGCAGTCAAGAACAAAGGACCCTAACAAACTACAACACCCCACCCAAGGAAGAATGAAAAATATTCCTAATATTTTCATTTATTTAATGGTTCTTTCTTTTTATGTTCCAACTATGGACATATGGCAAGGGATTGTGAAGTTTTTGACAGGTATAATCATTACTTGCAAAGCCCTAGAAACAAGTTTGGAGGATCATGAGACAAGTTCCACGATGATTTTGTGAAAAGAGAATACATGCTAAATGGACCAAATATTGAATGTTTCAAATGCCATAACTATGGCCATAGAACTCACGATTGTAGATATCAGATGGAATCACCTATGGACAACATTGAATTCTTCAAGTTTCATAACTATGGGCACAGAGCTCAAGCTTGCAGGAATAAGAAGGTCTAGAAAAGGAAATAGGTACAAGAAGACAAAGCAGATAACAAGGTTTTAGCAGTTATGCTTTCAGGATTTGTAAAAGTAGAAGGTCATGAGGAATTAGCAGTTGCTTCAGATAATAAGTCAAGATGGCTTGTTAGGTGACTCACTATTTTGAACAATTTGGCTTGGTGACTCTTTAATGTTTGTACATGAGGAGTCTATGCAGAAGTATATGGCACAAGTATATGATTGACAGGAAGGTATTTTGAACAAGATGGTAGTTTCATTAAAGCTTCAAAGGGAGAAAAAAATTTGAAGGATTACATGTTACCAAGAACAAGGAAAGATTAGTTTGCAAAGGATGTGCACAGGTTGAAGGAATCAATTTTGAAGAAACATTTTCTACCATTTCTAGAATGGAAGCTATCAAGATGTTTCTCGCCTATGCATGTTCAAGAAAAATAAAAGTCTACCAAATGGATGTTAAGTCAACATTTATGAATGGTGAATTATAAGAGGAATTTTACATTGAACAACCTCAAGGTTTTCTTCTATCAGAAAAACAATACTATGTTTGTAGGTTAAAGAAGGATCTATATGGTCTCAAGCAGGCTCCGTGAGCATGGTATACTCGTCTTGATGGATATATACGTCAACAAGGGTTCAAGAAAGGTACTGATGATAATAATATTTACGTACAAATAGATAAAGATAATTTAACAATTGTTGATGTATATGTGGTTGATATAATCTTTGGTAGAAATGATGATCGACTAAGTAAGAAATTTGCTACAAAGATGTAAAGTGAGTTTGAGATGTCTTTACTTGGTGAGTTGACATACTTCTTAGGGCTTTGGATATCTCAGCAAGAGAAAGGAATATTTATATGTCAAGCCAAGTACATTAAGGAAATGCTCAAGAAATTTAAAATGGAAGATTGCAAACTCGTCCTTACTTCGATGGAAACAAGTTGCAAGTTGAGCATAGATGACTCATCCAAGGATGTGGATCAGAGGTTGTACAAATCTATGATTGGTAGTCTTCTATATGTAACAACCTCCTAACTAGATGTTTTGGAAATAGTTGGACAAGTAGCAAGATTCCAAGCAGCACCAAAATAATCACATATTATTGCCATCAAAAGAATTCTTGGATATCTAAAGGGCACAATAGAATATGGCTTGTGGTATTCCAAGGGAAACAATCTCATTATTCAAGCCTTTATAGATGCAGATTGGGTAGGAAGCATTGATGATCGTAAGAGTACTAGTGCAACAACATTCTATCCAGGTGGTTGTCTTGTATCATGGTTGACCAAAAAGCAAATCTAAATCTCGCTATCTATAGTAGAAACAGAATACATTGCAGTGACAACTTGTTGTACTCAAGTCCTTTGGATGAAACAAACTTTGCAAGATCTTCAAGTACAATTTAGTGAGCCTATTCCAATATTCTGTGATAACACCAGTGCCATCAACATCTCCAAGAATCATGTCATGCATTCAAAAACAAAACACATTCCGATCAAATACCATTTTGTTAGAGAAAAAGTCGCTAAAGAGAATATCAAACTTGAATATGTTGGCACAAAAGAATAAATTTATGATATCTTCACTAAACCTTTACGTCGTGAATAATTTGAATATATTCACCAGAAGCTTGGGATTCTCCCAAGTTCTCATTAGATTTTCCTTATTCAGAAAATAAAGGGGGAGTGGAAGTGTGTACAGGTCTGTAGGATGGTTATGTGTCAAGGGGAGTTACCCTTTTTCATTGATGTTAAAGGGGGAGAGAAGGCAGTAGGAATAGGTGCCATGATTAGAGGGGGAGTACTTGTGTTGCCATCAATTCCAAAGGGGGAGATTTTTTATTTAAATATGATGTGAGGTTGTCATTAATGTCAACCCAAGAAGCACCAAGGATGACCTTGAACTTACATGGCACATTTGGCATCACCATTCATGGTTTCTCATCTCATAACTATTATAGTAATACTCTACTCGAAAATATCTTTATATCAATATATAGCTCTCCTCGTAATTCATCATTGTTTGTAAGTTATTCAAGATTGAAGTTAGTAACCCCAATTAGTGGGCTAAAACCACATGACGTTATGGAATGGCATTTATCATTGATTTTGGTCATTGAATAGTCAATCATTAATAATTTTTTAAGCTCCTTAAATCCCTCCAACATTCTCTATAGAAACCCCTCTCAACTCTATAAAAAGAAATCTCATATATCATCCAAAAGGAGTGATTGTGGAATGTTCGCTATAAATGTACTTCTATGAAGTATTAGATGCTAAAATTAAAACCCATTTGCACCGAAATCCTGATGAACATTGTGACTGAATTACTGATCTTGCTTCGCTATATTTTCAGAGATATGATCTGTGGAAGTTAGGGTTTTTGAAGGCTCCCGAATTTCATCTCAAAAAGGTGACCTTGGGAAAATCATTATAACTCTCTCTTTGAGAAATGGATTGGAATTCTGTAAATAGTGACAGATAGTTCATGGAATTTAGTTTTCTGTATATCAATTTCAGAGCCCAGAGAGGAAAAACTGACATGTGGCACTCCGTACAAGTTTGCTCTACTGAAGTAGTCCATAATTAGGTCATTATGAGAGATTAGGCATAACTTTGCCTTGAAGAATTCAAATCAAGGCAGACCTATTGCATTGGAAAGAAGATGCAGAGGGCTAATACAGTGCCAAAGATCACATATTGGGGATTTGAAATCAAAGAGATATATCAAATTCAATATCATTCTCCTAGAAGGAAAGAAAAAAACTAGATCAAGTGTTGTCAAGGGCTGCAAAGACTTTCTAGGGTATAAAAGAGAAAGGTTCAACAAAATGATATAGCATAGGTAAGCTCCAGGTAAGTATCTTTTGTATCTTCATGTTCGTCTCTTAATTTCATTAGGTTCTTTGTATTCTAATTTTTTGTCTTTGTTTAGCACTGACATATGCTCAGCAAGATGAGGTAAGTTTTGCTATTATCATGTCATGGGTATTTCCTTGAAGACTTTTTGCTGGTATTATATATTCATGAAGAGAAGACTTGGTGCATAATCAAATTTCATGAAGAGTGAGAAAGGGTAGCATTAAAATAGCAATGATCAAGGTGCAGAATAACAACAAGAAGTTCACCACATGAAGTCTTCAAGTGGGCAGCATTGCATACAGTCATTGTAAAAGTATCATTGTACATAGTCATTGTAAAAGCATCATTGTAAAATTTGTACAAGTGTCTATTTGCCAAGAGTTGAATAGGTAGTGTGGAGAGGTCTAGGATCATCATTAGCTGGTTGTGGATAATTGGGGTTATGGTCTAGTGCGTCTTATTCTTCTACATCATTCTATATCATTGTAATGTGGGCCATTTTCCCTGGTACGTGAGTCAATTTTTCTTTTATTCTTCTACAGGGTGGTAGGGTGGTGCTAGGCTGGTGCATGAAGTCACCAACAAGTTCAAGCATGAGAAAACTTCAGGGTGGTAGGGTGGTGCTAGGGTGGGTTGTAGCTCATTAGGTGTTGGGGCATCCGTTAAGTTGACTACTGAAGAATTTTGGGCATTGGAGCATCCATATAGTGGGAACTAGAGAAGAATACTTTTCTATATTCTATGAAGTTGGAGATTTCTTTTCAATTGGAGGTTAAGATTAAAGAATTATTAAAAAAGAGTTTAGGTGGTTTTTGTCCTAGATAGGGTTTCCACCTTAAAAACTGCGTGCATTTGTGTTCCTTTTGTTTACTGCTATCATTGTACAAACACTGATAATAATTGAATATTAACTAATGCTATGAAAGATTAATAATAACTAATTGTAAGGGATACTAATTCAACCCCCCCACTCTCATTATTTACAAAAGTAAGAGGAAGCAAATATCAAGTAGGGAAAGGTAGGATCAAGCAGCTTCAACAAGCTTCATTGCATGTATCAACTTGCAGGTGTATTTTCCATGATAGATTTGGCATGCAAGGGATTGCATGTGTTTCTTTATATCATGCCATGGGTTTTGCCATGTGTGACAATATTTTCAGCCTAGCCTTGCCATTTCCTAATAGCTTTGATGAGATGGGTTCTCTCATGAGGTTTGTGTGGGTTGTCCATATTGGATTCGAAGCTAAGTCAGAGGGATCTCCGAATTTAAAAACACATGGTGGTAGTGGTCCTTGAACTAGACTGAAGATGCATGAAGCCATTGTCCTAATAACCCTTGAACTAGACTTTCCGTTGCGGTAAAGCCAGATTGTGTGCCTCGGTGGGCCTAGGAATTCTGGGATTGAATGCATGGTAAATCCTGGAGAGTATGTCTCGGTGTAGGGCCTAGTGATCCTTGGATCAGACTGTGGATGCACGGTAAATCCTGAGAGACTAAGAGGGACTCAAATTGCTCACGGTGTAGGCAGAGAATTTTGGGGGCATCCACATTGATTGGTGTTTTAATGTTCTCTATGAGTCCCACATTCATGCTTTGAATATGGCACGGGGGTGATTGGCTGAAGAGAGACTTGGCTCAACCAATCTATGGTCAGGTGGAATGTGGTAATCCCAAATTCGGTCGATTCATTGCAATGATTAATGAGAAATTCATTCCATTTATTTCCATGTGTAAAAGTACTAATCCATATATGGATTTTTATGGCTGATATGTTTATTGTAATTATGTTCCTATTATGCTGGATATATGTTCATTTTATGGCACCAACTATGTTTGGCTCTCAGCATGTTTTTACCTGCAATTGAATGGATATTGTATCTATGACATAATAAGTGATAAGGTAGAAAATGACATGAGGAAACAATGGTTCATGGTGATTCTCATATAAGTAAGAGATCCCTACACTTAACTCTATTTTTTACACCTGTAGGTTACATGTCGATGATATGTTTAATGAAATGCATGTCATGGCTGGTAGGGCTCTAGTTAAGGCCTTGATCAACTATTTAATTTTGAATCATTGTTTCCTTGTAATTTAATTCATTCTAAGCTTTCATTCCATTCTGGGCAGTGGCTTGGGCTCTGGGCTTGAAAAATTGGCTCAAATCCTAGAGTCACTGGCACAAAACTGGCAAGTTTGGACCACAGTCACTAGCAGGCAGGCCTAGGAGAGTGACGTTAGGTCTTTGGTCACTCCCTTACCCATAGAATGAGAACAACTGAGCCTTAAATTGTCTAGAACAACAATGAGACCCAGGGACAAGCTGTCTAAGTGGTTGACTTGTCTCCGGAGGGTTCTGTTGATGGTGTTGGATGGCTGCATGTGATGTTCTATTGATTCCATTTCCTTAAGATTACCTAGGAGGTAGAATCTAATCATGGTAGCCTCTCATCTCATGTTTACCCCAGTTGGCATGATCACTTGGCTTTATGTGGGAGGAAGGTGTTACATACAAGGTGGTTTGACATTGAGTGTTGGTATCCAATGGTGAACGCAGTTGTGCTGTGGAGATTAGTGCTATGTAGAGAAGTGTAAGGGTGCGTATTTATGTATAGTAGAGCATGATGATGCATAATAAGTTGTTGGAGTGTTGCTACAAGAGAGATCTCATGACAAGGATATCATAAACACCTTTGTTTTTGGAACACCCATATTTGGAGAGTGAATCGATCACATGGATGACCATGAGCTTCAATTAATCACTCTCCAACATTGCACACTGGCATTCGAGACTTGGCTATCATCTATTGATGTTATCATCACAAGCAACAAGACCTAAGAGGTTCATCTAAGACACTTGGACGGAACACATTACATCAAGAGAAAGTATTTCCAGCCATGGCATGTGATTAGGGTGCGATTTGGCAAGTACGGCTTGCGGATTATCCAATCCGTTGTCTGGGTAGCACGTACTCCACCTTTGAGCCCAAATTTAGGGAGATGTGTGAGACTGATTGGGTGAGACATTCTGAGATCACTCAGGATCATATATAGTAGTCAATGGACTCATCTTAAAGGCATATGTTTAGAATCCAGGTAGTTTTGGGCAACACCTACATGAGGCAACATAACATATCTCACATTGTGGTATGGTAGACGCATGGAAGTCTCGCATGCACCAGACTGATTCGGGATGTATGGAGTACATATACTGATTGCATGCAGGGACGCGAGACATGTTACGAGTTGGTGCCAACAATTATTAGGACTATGTAGCAGTTGTTATGGTTATTGGATCTAGGGATTCAATTGGATGATTGGTCACTGTATTTTGTGACGAGAAGGATCAGGGTAGAGAGTGACTCAACTCACTCTTGGTTTGACATGTGTAGGAGTGCCATGGAATTTGTTTAATGGCAACGAAATTTTTCCTTGTTACTGTTATGGACTGAGATTGGAAGTATATGGGTAAACATTGATATCTTGGAGATGTGAGGATAGGGTGAACTTGGCCTTCACAGATTTTTCACCATTAGGTTCAAAGAGGAAGGTTACAATCTACATGTGATGGGTAGTCTGTCATAGTCAGAGTGGTGCAACATTGGCTTGGTGGCACCCTTTTAAGACTAGCATGGGATCAATGCATCACAATGTTTCATGGTTCAACTACCATTAGGGGTGATATGGTTCCTACAGGGGGAGATCATTCAGATCATCCATTGGGTTTTAGTGGTTTGTTGTTGGCACGGGGGACTTCAGCAACATGGTGGGATGATCAACATGAGGAGATTATGGTGAGCTCATGCAGGCGAGAATTCATTTCCATAGGGGTTGGATTGTATCTTTAGGAGTCTAATCCTGAAGTACACGAGATTCACTACTCAGTAGGGTAGATTCACATTGTGTTACTCATGACTTTTTACTATTATGATGCTCTACTCATGGACAGTATACAGAGGGCTTCTGGGGCTTATACCTTGTTGGAAAATGAGTGGAGGAAGATGTGTTTTACTTTGATTAGGATGGCTTGGGATCCTAGTATGAAGGGACTCATTTATGATAGGATAGTGCATGAGATAGGGATGACTTAGTGGCATATTTGGGACCCTAATATTGTTTGCAATGATTGTTTGGGATAACACATAGTGGGGGGGAACTTGTTCAAGCATTTCTTGAGGACAAGAAATGTTTGGTAGGGAGGACTGTCATGTCCTCAATTTTTGTGAGTGCAAAATTTACGAAGTATTTTTTCCAATTTTGGAGATATTAAATAAAAGGGAGAAGATATTATTTTGTGGGAGAAAAGTGGAAATTATTATATTAATGGAGAATGGTCACAAAATAATATTTTATCATAAAAAGGAGGTAAATTATTATTTTAGTGGAGAATGACAGAAAAGTAATATTTTATTAGAGAATGGAAAAAAATTATTATTTTATTGGAATGGTGGAAAATTATTATTTTATTGAAATGATGGAAAAAGGTGGAAAATATCCCCTACTAATAAAATAATAAAGAAAAAGGGATGATCTAGAAGCTAGAGGGAGGCTCCATGAAAAATTAAAAATGAGGAGGAACTCAACTGGAAATCATTCTATCTTATCATTTCTATTTGAAATCTAAACTTGAGTTCTCTTGAGTTGTTCAACCAAGACAACCAGTGTTCCTTAGCACAAATAATTTCCAAGAGGAAATTCCACTTCTATCGTCAAAGAACTTTGAGTGTCATCTTAGTGAGGATTTGGGGGAGTCTATTTCATGACTTCCATTGGAGTTTATTGCAAAAGATTTACACAATAATTTGATATTTCTACACGTAGAGGACAAAATGCGGAGGTTATTTAGAACAACATCTTTCTATTATAGCTGTTGGGTAATTGCAGGAGATTTTTTATTAGTTAGAGGAGGAGTTTGGCACCATTTTTTTATATATGTTCCTGTATCTTTTGGTTGGGCCAGATTTTCTCTTATAGCACTTGCACAGGGGTTGGAGAACAAAGTTTTTGTTGGTGTTTGGTGTTGGTATTTGTCAGAAGTTTTTAATTGGGAGTGATAGATATTTACCGAAGGATATTTGTGCACAATCTCTCAGCCATTTTATGGAGTTTTTTTTATCATTTCTTAACAATTCCTCTCATGTTGGGCACAAAACCACGCCACTAGAAATTCAATTTATTTTAGGCATTTCAAGTCAGCTGGATTTAGCCCAAATGATTTGTGGGTTTTGTTGGTTTAGGTGTGAGAAGCCTATAACTAATTTTATATAATTTTCAAGGAAATATTCGATAAGAATTGTGCATTCTTATTGTAGGGCATATTGCTCATTAGGTGGGTATTTTGCATCACATTGTGGGTTCGATTTTGGGTTGGAGTTAAGCCAAACCATTTCCTAGTTTTTATGGGTTTGGTATGAGAAGCTCTAGGTAAATTTTCATAATTTCTTGAGTAGTTTCGAGGGAATAAATTCTAATTCTTCTCCAACAAAAACAATAAGAACAATAATATTTTATGGGTAACTTGCACCTTTTGGGAGATTTCAGGGTCATCTAGAATTAGCCTAAGATTTTTCTGGGTCTTGTAGATTTTGCTGAGAGAAGTCCCTAATGAATTTTGGAGCAGATTTGAGGGCATAAATCACAATTCACCTCCAACAACAACACTAGTAGAACTTATAGGTAGTAATTCATAGGTGCAACTTATTGATTTAAAGTTTTATTTCGGAGGCCTGATTTGTTATGGCAACAAATCTTTTGGGGCCATCACAAAATTATTTCTATCAAGATCTTTGTGTGTAATTTCTCCAGTAAATAAATAAAGCTGCTCAATCCTCCATTTCTTATGTTATTTGCAATTGTGGTATTTCTAGGTTTGTTTGGAAATGCTATTTTATTTTTGTCGATATTTGATGGTTCTTGTTTTGCAATTTCTTAGAGAAATTTATAGTAGAAATTTTCAAACAATTTCTCGAGAAAATTAAGAATAATTCTAAACCAAGACATTACATTTTTTTTATGTTATGTTTTGTAATGTCACAATATAACCAAAATGCTTACATATTTTCTTTGATGTTATGTTAGGTAATGTAAGAATATAACCAAAATGCTTGTTTTTTTAAGATTCTAAGTAATGAGTAGGTTGCTGAATTCCTTGGTCTCCATTGAGACAAAGAGAAACTTGCTATGTCTAAAACAAAAAGTAATCACTACATGGATGGACAATGTACTTTAGTTTTGAAGACATTTGAGGCAATAATTTTCTTTAATTTACAAAAAAAAACATTCCATAAAAAGCCTAATTCCCACTATTAGCTGTAGGACGAGCTTTATTGTTGTTATAATAGTGGGATTTGCAAAGCATTCATTGAATTGGATTATGTACTATTATGAATTATATGAAGGTTAATGAGTCTTTTTAAATTTATAAAATAAAATAACAAAATAAGTTTTTGGTTGTGATATATTTAGTTTAAGTAGTTATATTTAAAAAATATTAATTTTGATAATCAAAGAAGATATTTGGTAACATTATATATTTGATGATATAATTGTAAATATTTTAATAGAGTTAGATTCACATTTAGGGCATGTAAAGTTTCCCTGTAATAATTAAGAAAAAATGATATCTAAAATTTACTTAATTAATATAATAGAATAAGAGTTATGAATGTTTAAAAAAAAAGCCTAAATTTTTATTATAGATTTTATTTATTTGTAGAGTATAATTTCAATTACAACTAATTTTAACATTGACATGGACATAAGTAGAGTAATATTCTAATTAGATAAATTGATGTAGATTTTACTTATTTAGATTTACTTAAATATAGAGTATAATTTCAAATACAACTAATTCTAATATTGACGTGGACATAAATAGAGTAAAATTGTAATTAGATAAATTGAAAATATGCTTTAAAAAAATAGTTTTCTTATTTTTTTTTTAAATATTTACCCTTGAAATTAGAATCATCATAAATATTATTGGCTATTTTAAAATTAATTTTGATAATAAATTTCATTTTTATTTTACTTTTGAGATCATAATTCTTATGTATATTGTTAATGCAATTTAAAAGCTTCTTTGTTTACCTCAAATAAAGTTTAAAGAAAAATGTTAGTGTCATTTTTGCAGCTCAAAATACCTAAATACATTGTTAATAAAATTTGAAGAGATAAATATTTATCTAAAATTAAATTAAAAGGAAAAAGATCAATATAATTTTAATATATATATATATATATATATATATATATATATATATATATATATAATATATATATTATATATATATATATATATTTATTATTATTTTATTATTATTTTGTAAAATGAAGAAGCAAGATAAAGGCAGCAGGGTGGACCGGCAAATGAGATATGTCGCAAGAATCATCATTACTATTATTCATTATTAATTGCATTATATTACATGCAGATTTTTAACTATCAAAATGATTTTATAATATATTTGAAAATTATATTTAAATATTATTGGAATGTGAATCAACCATGTGAAATGTCAATCATGAGTGGAGTCGAATGTACTTGTTTTACGTGCAAATCTTCCAAAATTTCCCTGAGCCACACAATTTCTTTTGTTGCCTCAACTATTGCCAAATATTCTGCCTCTGTTGTGGAATATGATGGAATTGATTGTTTGCATGATCTCTAATAGACAACTCTTGATCCAAGACTCATAGCATAACCAGTAGTAGATACCCTAGTTTCTTTGTCCCCATCAAAGTCTGAATCATAGTATCCAATCAAGTTGAAGTCGCCCACCTGTGTATACTTGAGTCCAAAGTTTTGAGTTCCCTTCAAGTACTTTAGAACTCTTTTTGTAGCAGACCAATGTCCCTCACAAGGCTTTTACATAAACCTGGAGAGGATTCCAACAACAAATGAAATGTCTGGTCTAGTAGTAATCTTTTAGTCGAGACTTCCTACAAGCGATCTATGTGTTGTTGGATCTATATGTGTTGTTCCATTGGAGTAGTTATAGGATTGCACTCAACCATGCCAAATATGTTCAACAAATCTCCAATGTACTTCTTTTGAGAAAGGAATATAGACTTCAGATGTTGAGTTACTTCAATACCGAGATAGTAATGAACAAAGCCCAAATCAGTCATTTCAAAACCTTTCCTCAATTCCTTCTTTATGGATGTAATGTATTCCCTGTCTTCAAAAGATCATCTACATATACCACAAGATATACAACTATTTTTCAAACTTTCTTGATAACCAAAGTTGCATCATCAAGATCATAATGTTTGAAATTGAGTTTCATAAGATGCTCAATTAACTTTTCATACCAGGCTCGCGATGCTTGCTCTAAGCCATACAAGGATTTCACAAGTTTGCACACCTTATGTTCCTGTCCTTTCACAACAAATCCTTTAGGCTGAGACATAAAAACATTCTCTTTTAGATCTCCATTCAAGAAAGCAGTTTTTACATCCATTTGATGGACTTTCCAATCATTCTGAGCTGCTAGGGCAAAGAGTGTCCGGATGGTAGCCCATTTTGCTGTGGAAGAAAAAGTTTCCTGATAATTGACCCCTTCCTTCTGTGCAAAACCTTTTTCCACAAGTCTGCCTTTGTGCTTGTCATGTGAGCCATCAACTTTATACTTGTTCTTGTAGACCCACTTGCAGCCAATTGGTTTGGTTCCCAATGGAGGATCAACCAGCTTCCAAGTGCCATTCGTTATCGAGGCATCATACTCCTTTTGTATCGATTCTTTCCATTCATCATGAGAAGCGACTTCTTTGAAGGAAGTTGGTTCAAAATCTGTAGACAAATTCAATTCATAATCATAAGAAACATCCATATAAATAGGTGAATCACAATCATCTACATCACCTCAAATTTGCCCGGTTGAATTTCTTGTTCCTGTCTTTCCAACCTGATCAAGATGAACACTTTCAAGTGTATTTGTTAGCCACTTTTGGGGACCTTTCTGAGATGGCCTAGGCTTCTAAGGTGATTGAGTTGGGACTAAATCAAGACTGGGTCTCTCGATTCTATTAATCACATCACTCAAAGTATCATTAGTGGTTGGAGTTTCATGCGGGGGAGAGAGTGCTTCAGAAGAATATTCCATAGGTTGATCCAGTATATGAATCGCCCCTTCAAGACATGGAATCTGATTATCAATTTCCAGAAATGATTTTGAATTTCGAATCTATCCAAGCGATCAAGTTGTTGCTCAACAACATTGTCAACTTTGGAAGATTCAAGAAAGATTACGTCTCTAGATACAACAAACTTTTTATTGAATTCATCATAGAGACGATATGCTTTGGAGGTGTTTGAATACCCCAAGAAGATACACTTACGACTCCATTCACCAAGTTTGTTTCTATGTACCTTTGGTATCAAGGCATAACAAGTGGAACCAAAGACCCTGAGATGCTTTAGCAAAGGAATATGCCCATAACACATTTCATAAGGAGTCTTGCTTCTAATAGCATTAGATTGACATCTATTCTTTACATATACAGCACATAGAACTGCATCAACCCAAAACATCAATTTTATATTCTTGAAAAACATCATAGAGCACACCATATTTAAGATTGTCCTATTCATTATTTCAGCCACTTCATTCTATTGGGGATTATAAGGCACCGTTGTTTGATGTTTGATCCTATGTTGGCAAAGATAGTTTTCAAATTCATCTGAATTGTATTCTTTTCCATTATCAGTGCGAATAGAGCCAATATGAGATTGTACATCATTTTCAATCCATGTATGAAAGTTCTTGAATGTTTGAAAAGTATCAGATTTATTTTTCAATAAATAAACCCACCACATTCTGGTGTAGTAATCAATAAATTTCATCATATATTTATTTCCATTTGCAGAAGGAACAGGCACTGTACCACATAAATCTGAATGAATGAGTTCAAGTTTTCTATGTGCTCTGGAATGTGAATCATAAAAAAATTGTTTTCTATGCTTTCCAGGAATGCAAGTATCACATTGCTTAATTTTCCTAAGAATTGTAGGAGAACTAGTAACACCATTTTTCTTCAGCAAGCCTAAGCTGTCATAGTTCAAGTGTTCAAATCTAGAATGCCATAATAAACTTGATGGAAATGTACCTTCATCATAATGAAAATTGTATGAGAAATTTTGTCCACGAGCAGAGGTATTTTGCAGCCTGAGAAGCCTTTCTTCTTCTATCCATGTCATGACAAATGAGTGATCTGATGCTTTTCTCACCTCAACCTTTCCATCAAACATATGAATGGAGTGTCCTTGCTGGCGGATGTGGACCAAGGACAGCAAGATTCTCCTCTTTTCAAAAGCTTTCTCTCTCTCGGCAAATTTATTCACAAGGGAGTCAAAGGTAATTTCTTTGAGGTTTCCGTTTTCTTGCAATGACTCAAGATGATTTGAGTAAGTGGGATAAAGTGGCTTGACAAAAGCTATCAGTGGAATGTCCAGTTCAACATAGTGACTTTGATATCATGCCTAATAGATTTTAGTTCTGATGCAAGAGCGAGAGGATCATCATTTTGTAATTCAAGGATGAACAATTTAATCATGGGCTGAACAACTTTAAGTGCATAGTGTGAGTCATAGAGTTTCTTCAGTTTTTGTAAGGCTTCGAAAAAAATTTAAAATGGCGAAATATGGTGACTCACCTCTTCATTTACAGATGCTGCAATCAAGGCATATGCCTTATTGTTCTTGTTTTCCCAAATGGCGAATTCCTTGTCTGAGGTAGGCTTTGTTTATTCATTGTCTCCTTCTCCAACACAAACTCCTTTCCAAAACTCATAAAAAATGAGAGTGTGTTTGATCTTTCGAGACCACTCAGGATAGTTCTCCTTCCTGTTGAAAACCAATCCCACAATAGATATCAATGAATGCATTTCTTTTTGTAAAAAATGTATATTTTCTAAATGTACTCAGCTGGCAAAAGAATTTCACATCTGATGTAAAAAATATTTGTACTATAATAGCAATATTCTGAAGAAAAAAAAATGCAATTCTGGTAGCAATATGATAGGGGTATTATTGGGGGAGGGATTATATGGGGAAGGAGTGGTATGAAGGAGGGGATATATGGAGGAGGCAGCATATGAGGGGAGATGTTAACTGGAAGGGGTGATAACACACAACATGATGTTATAATCGAAATCAAAACGTGCAGTAGGGAGCAGATTTAAAAAACAGGAGTTGATTTATTTTACAGCCCAATGTGATGTGTAACTCTGTCAATTCATCATCAATGTTAAAATTTTGTTCATGGCTGCCCAAATATAATTTTTAAAAAAATTAAAAATTAAAAATTAAATAACTATACAAAATATTTAAACAATATCTGTTCATGAAAAATTTGCACATGAAGAAATTGGATCCCTCTTGGCTCATATTCAATCCCTATTTAAGATGAATCTATACTAGTTTTAATTACAATTACAATTGACATTATTGATTAAAAGACATTATTTAAATTTTAATTACAATAAATAGGTTAATAAGATAAAAAAATAAAAAAATTATTTATTACTACTCAAACTTATTTATCATGTTAAACATAGCCTATGTTATTTTTTCACTTTTAAATAGAGTTTTTAGCTATATTTTGCAATCAATTCCCATCCCCTTGCCATTATGATATCTCACTATTGAAAAGCATCAATATGAATACAACTAAAATTTTGGTGAATCTCTTTTGCAAGAGATGTATCATAGTAAATATAGGTTTGAGGAAAAAAATATTAGAGAAAAAAACATTTCTTATAATAAATTCTATTATACTTGAATAAACATATAACTTGGCATACACCTATCATCATGATGAAGTACATTATCAAGCCTATAAAATATTAGAGAAAATAAATAACATTAAGCATATGATTTTGCATATATCTATCATCATGATAAAGTACATTGTCAATCCTAAAGAATATTAAAGAAAATAAATAATATTTACCTTAATGAATCTTATTATGCTTTGATAAACAAATAATTTTGCATACATTTATCATCATTATGAAGTACATTTCCATTTAAGGTTGTGCTAAATAATAATAATAATACAATTAGTAATAATATTCAACCCTAATAATATCAATAAACAAGGCTTTGTCATATTTATAATAATAAAGTTTATAATGCTAAGGTTTATATTAAGATTTAATAATTCAAGTTTATAATATTAAACTTTATAATATTGTGTTTAATATTTAAATTTAGTATTATAAAATTGAGTTTAACATTAGAATTATAATATTAGGTTTATTAATATTAATATTAATAATAATGGATATCGTGGTAGTTATTAATAAATATAAAAACTAGATTACTAAAGAAAAATGTGTAAATATTAAATTTAGAATTTTATTTTTTATAATTATTTCTTAGAAAGGTATTATTTTTAAAGTTGACCTATCTGATTAATTTTGTTCACGGAAATTCGGTAGATAAAATTTATTTTATTGGATGGATATGGTTATATAGACATAGTTTGTTAAGATGATTTGGGAAATTTTACTTGATCAAGTAAGTAGTGGTTTTCAGCTCAAGATTTAAAATATATGTTTAAATTATAAATAAATTTTTAGTGAAATCCAAAAAGAGTTAATTAACCACGCAAACCTATGAGATTAAAGTAAGATCACTTTCCATGACAACTGAAATTTAACCACAGTCTAATAAGACACCAACATTACAATTTCCACGTGAGAGATGATACAAGAATTCTGAAACAACACCAATCTTGTAATCAGTAATCATAACAACAAATAACAAAACCAAACCCAAAACCAATCGAGAGAATGACAAATAAGAAATGAAATGGACCCAAATGGCCAAAGAAAAGAACAATTTCCAGATGATAAAAGGAAAAACAAATATCAAATAACGAAAAAAAATTAAATGACCAAAGACCAACCCAAACAAACAAAAAAAAGCTACAGGGTGGGGACAGAGTATCCTGCTTGAAGAAAGTGAAAGAGATAACTAATGAATGAAATAGAAAAGGTTAATATAACAAGCCAGTTGAACACCCTAAGGGTTTTGGTCCAAGGAAAGTGGATTTTTCTAGAAAGTTGTAAGCCCTGTTGTTCAAGCATACATGATGTCTAGGATTATGGATTGTTATAAGGCTTTGATGAGGCATACATGTAGTGCATTGGAGCATGGAGTCACTAAGTTGTGAAATGAGCCACTTGAATAGGCACTAGGGTGGCAGGTCCACTAGTATCCTAGCTTGAAGGGGGAATGCGACATGTGAGATGACTAATGAATGACATAGACAAGGTTAATCTCCCCCAGTCCAGTTTAAACAAAAGATTGTTAAGGTAGTTTGGGTAAACTTGACTAGGTAAGTTACTAGAAGATTTCTAGTTCTATATTTATTACAATCCCTAATTTTTCCTATGGTATTATTCTCTAATATAACTTCTCTAATAACGTGAATAAAATCTTTTAATTATAAGTAAAAATTAATTAATATTAACTTTAAAATTATAAAATTTAGAAAAAAAAATTGTATTCTCTTTTAACTCTAAGTAATTTTTTTGAAATTTAATAAAATTTTGGTGATCACATAAGTAACCATAGGTATTCCACATATGACTGAATTTAGTGACCACTCAGGATTGACTTTGGTTATCAATCAGAAGGTATGGCTGACGCGAGGCGTAATAATGGGAAATTGGAAAAATCATAAGCCAGTTTTTCGAAACTACAGCAATAAGTATAATGGTTTTTTCGAAACTATAGCAAGAACCATTAATCACAAAGGGAGATCATGTTGCCTGTGGATAGAAAACCATTATGAATTTGAAGCGACAATAAAATAGTGCCCCTCACAATTTTAGCTATTTCTCTGATAATATACTATGCTAAAGATCCATAGGTGGTTTTTCATATATTATATGATGATGATGTTGTTTTGAATTTTATTTTCATCCCTAAGTGGTTTTTCATTTTCATATATTATATGATGATGATGTTGTTTTGAATTTTATTTTCTAGGAGAACACGAGCATGTGCCACTGTGACTGATATATTAGTTCTGACAATCAAAAAGAAAAAGAAAAATCCTCTTACAGACTACCTACCCTTATGGATAACCGGATATATAAGTAGCAAAGATTTATAGTTTAAATGGTTAATAATTTGTATGCACTTATAGATTAAATAGGATATAAATGTAGATAGCTATTAAAATATTTATGTGCTATTTGTAATGATAAAAATTTGTAATACTAGTGTAGATCGTAGAAAGTGACCAAAATTATTTATGCGACATTTATAATGATGAGAATTTGTAATATCAATAAAGGTCTAATAAAAAATAGTTTGAAAATCTTTAAATTTATCAAAGAATATTTTCAACTTATTAATTTTAGATTATTTGTAATTTTTTATTTAAAAAAATGAAAATTCTAAAATATACCATGCTGGTCTTCCTTTATCCGAAATTTTGCTAAATAATTCTTTAATATAAAGTTAATTGTTCAATTCCCCACTCCTTAATATGAAATGAAATTACCTATTCAATTCTTTACCAGATCGATAATATATTAAACATGATGAATATATAATCATATCAAACTTACTATATACATATATAAATTCAAATCCATATGCATATGAAATTTTAGTCGATTAATGTTATTCTTATTCTTATGAGATTGCAACTATTCAGAAAATCTTATTCTTGAGCTTTTCTCATCGTCTATGGTCGATTTAAACACCATCTTCTGCACATCCAATTAACTGTTAAAACATCTCTAAACAATTCTAAGGATCCAAGCATGGAGAAAAGGAGAAGTGCGAAGTTGGTTTTGAAATCTGGGCAAAGGTGTAGGCAGACGAGGGCCGAGGCACCCAAGCCGAAATAAAGAGTGGTTGTTCGACGGCATGGCGGGGCATCCGAGGGAACAATCATTCGAGGTCATTCGCGGGCATAGTAGGGCATTCGGGCGAATGGTCGTTCAAGGTCGTTCGAGAGCGCGACAGGGCATCCGGGTGAATGGTCGTTCAGGAAATCGTTCAAGGTTGTTCGAGGGTGCG
>APFE031237602.1:0-14582 GCA_000404065.3 Pinus taeda
AGTTCATATGATATTATAGTATGTCATGTGAACAATAAAATATTTTATTTATTTGGTGCAAGTCTATACTTTCAAAAATTTTATATATGGTGGGCTAGGCCCAAAATGCCCCTTTAATGTCCCAAGGCCAAGTTAAAACTACTATAGTTGAGCCTTTAACAATATGTAACATCCCTTGTCAAAAATCCATGAAATAAAGTAAATAAAGCAAAAATAATAACAAAGGTCATAGGACACATAATCCAAGCTGAATGTTGAGCAAAACATCCTAGTGTGGGTGTTCATTTGGTTTATTATGGCTAGGGAAATTGGCAAAGGCAATGACAAAGTGTTTGCAAAGGAAAAGTGGCATTAATTGACATTTTATTTATGAATATAAGGGAAATCATATGCCTCAGAAAGATCAATTTTGAGGATTTCCATTTGTTTTGATCATGTGGATACCTTGTTGAACATATCTAATTTCTTTATGAATTAACCTACCTTAGAAAACCAAATTGTTGCAATAAAATCACCCTTGAGAGTAATGGTTTTAGTCTCGTAATGATCACCTTCACCTTGGTAATAATTTTGTATAAACTGTTACAAAAGGAGATTAGCCAAAAATCATTAAAGTTGTTGGGATAATTTACCTTTGAGATGAGGGAGATGAGGGTGATGAATGCGAAGTTAAAATGCTAGGCATATGCCCAAGCTTGCAGATATGCTCCATGACTTGATGTTGATCCTCCTTGACCACAAAAAAATTAGTAAAAAATTTTGTGGTCTAGTCATCCTGTCTAGGATTTTCATTCTTTCTAGAATGGATAACACCAAGAGGTTCGTTTTTTGTCATAGATTGAAATAGATCATTACTCTCCTCATAATCGAGTAGCTTTCATAACATGGCTAGAATCGAGACCATATCTCTAATATTTTCATGTTCTAGTTCCTTGAATAATTTTCGGTAGATTTTATTCAAAATGGTTGACTCCAGTATCCCATGAAGAAATATGGAATTAAAAATCACCATAATGTATAAGAGTCAGAGACCATGGAAAATATAGTAAATACAGGTATTCTTTCAACATTGGGTAATTTTTAATACATTGAGAAAGATCTATAGATTTAAAGATTTTAGTGGATGTTTCAGAGCCATCAGCTAAGTCTATCTTTAAGACCGAGAAATAGTGGAGAGCATATAAATAATTAAATAGTGTGCGCAGAGAATCAGAAGCATCATTCAAAACCTAAATGTCCACCTCAAATTAAAAAAAATAATTTATATAAAAAAATATTATATTACACCCTAAACAAAAAAATATTATACTAGATACATAATAGTATTTATAAATGAATTAGTACGTGAATAAATTAATAAAATATAGATTATATATTATTAGATTTATATAACTTAATATTATGATATAATACAATGATTATATATATATATATATTTATTTTCTAGGTTATATTATAGTATATTAATAACATAATATATTCTAATAGATCTATTATATATTATGTATAAAAAAACTATTGGTATGTAAGTAGAAAGTTAATACTATGTTAGTCTATTAATTATATTATATATTAGATATTAGAAATAGGAATTGTTAAAAGATCACTAGGCTACCATTATTATAGATCGAAACATTTTAGGTGAAAACTTCTTTTAGAATGAAAAATTTGAAAAAAATTTACATCCCTCTCATTCTTTTATAGATCTGAATGAATCTGTAATGGTTTTCTCTCTCTGCACAGACATACACAATGTTTAATCTCAACATTATTTACATTTTATTTTTGAATACTATATAGAGTGCATAACTTAAACTTGCAAGTCCAAAAAATCTTGGATTTTTGCAAAAATTGACAAAAAAAAAATTACACTTAAAAAAGAACCAAAATGTAAAATAATGTAACATGCACATTGAGACATATTATCACTACATTGTTCATATTAAAATGGTTTTTCGTTATTAATATATTTTTAGGTATGCTTCAATATTGCTTAATCTTGCATATTAAAGAATTTATTGATACGCCATGTGAAATTTATTATTATTATGAACACTTTTAGATGTAACATATTAATTTTATATTAAAAAGGGAATGAATTACACATCTCCCTCTAATTAGAATAACTTGATATTTTGAATCACATCATGTAACTCTTTGTCACATGTTTACCCTAGTGGACTGGTTAGCTTAGGTAAATGTGGGAGGAGGGTGCTACAAAGTTGTATTAGAGCCAGGTTCACCCCTTGGACTAGATGGGAGGAATGTGTTGGTCATGCATACATCTTAGTTGCATATGTGTTATTTATTCTTGTTGTTTATGTGCTTGTTGTGTAGGCATGGTTGCAGTTTTGTCGCCATGTGAAAGTATATGGTGTTGTTGTTGGATGCATATGTTGTGAGTTCTTGTCAGTTATGCGCTTGCTATGCATGTTAGTGTCTATACGTCATTATACATAAATTGACATGGTTATAGTTGTCATGCATGAGGTCATGGTATGTGGTTGGTATAGTCATGCATGCTTATTGAATGATGGTTGAGATGATTTTTATATAATGCTATGATTATGTTTATACATGTATTGTGCTAATCTAGTTGATCTTGTAGATGAGATATCCTCCCCTGAACTATACTGAGGTATATTGATTATGTTATGTTTTGGTTTAAGTTGACATGGTATACTTGAAGGAAGAAAATCAAAGAGGACTAGAAAGATGGTAGACTAAAATTCACAAGACTCTCCCTATGTATCATATGATCAACATGGTGGTGGGCACTCTTCTAACTTAGAAGACACATTGAAAAGTTTGAAAGAAGAAATAAGAAGTATCAAAGCAGATAATGACATAATCATTCAAGCACATGAGAAACAAGCAGAGGTTAATGTAGTCATCCCTCAGATCTTGTCAGAATTGTAGAGAGACGTACCACTTAGGATCACTCATGGATAGGGCAACATGACTAATTGAGCCTATGGTAGCAGGTCTCATGGTGGGAACATGTGAGACAGAGATGACATGATCAGAGATGGCAGGTTCTTGGATACACCTGATAGGTAAGGGAGTGGACACAAGCTTTACTCTTGTTCTGGTTCAAACATGTATCATGGTCATCATCACTATCATCCTTATAGGAGGAGTGACCGAGGATATTTATAGGATGAGTTCAAGAAAGAAAAACCACCTACCTTTAATGGGTATTTGAAGAAGTCAGAGGATGCAGAGGCATGGCTACTCAATATGAAGAAGTTCTTTGAGTTGAATGATTACATGGAGAACATGAAGGCAAAAATAGGTATCTTGAGCCTAAAGGGAAAGCAGAAATGTGGTGGGAAGATGTGAAGCTGGTTAGAGACAGGACAAAAGAGTTGAGTTGGCATGAGTTCAAGAGGCATTTTAGGAAGAACTACTTGTCACGAGAGGTACTACGATAAAAAATCCAAGGAATTATGTGAGCTAAAGATGGGATCGATGACAGATGAGGAGTATACGACTAAGTTCCTGGAGTTATTGAGGTATGTACCATATCTTAAGGATGAAAAAGCCAAAGTTCAAAATTTTTTCAATGGATTACCATTAGCGTTTAAAGATCAGATTGAGTATGATGAGCCTCAGTCACTTGAAGAAGTCATTGCGAAACTGAAGCACTGTTGTGAGCAATAAAAGCACAAGACAGAGTCTCAGCAAGGTTGGAGAGGGAAAGAGAAAGCTAAAGGTAAATGGTAGCCAAAAAAAACAAGAGCTCAGGATGCAGGAGAGAAAGAAAATTTATCACCTTAAAAAAATTTTAATGCACCTCAGCCTAGAGAACAACAGAATAAAGGTGATGGTAAGAGAAGGTTATAGTGTTTGACATGTGGTAAGGATCATCTCAAGAGAGATTGTCCATAGAATCAGGGTGGTAAGCCTTAGGTTTATAGTGCACAGGATGCGCAGACAGTTGAGGATGTTGGGCAGAGCATTCGACAGATTTATTCAACGCTGGATAATAGGCAGGCGAATCACCATTAATCTATTATCAAGACGGATGGTAAAATTTGGGATCAAGTTGTTTCTATTTTGATTGACCCTGGATCTAATTATAGTTATGTAAGTCCTGACCTGGTGGATAAGTGAGGTTTGAATAAAGAAGTGCATACCGAATCTTGGTTAGTGCATTCGGCTACAAGTACAAAGAAGAGAGTTTGTCATTTGGTAAGAGCTTGTAGATTCGTGTTGAATGGTATGCCCACCTTAGCACATTTGAATGTACTATTGTTGGGATCATATAGTATGCTTTTGGGTATGGACTGGTTGTATCTTCACATGACTAAGTTGGATTGTTATGACAAAGCTATTGAATTCTTGAATGACAATGGAGAACAAAGAATCTTGCAGGGTAGGAAGAAAGCTACATCAATTAGAATGGTGACAGTTATGTAGGAAAAGGCAGTCGCAGAAAAGGGTGTGTGTTAATTGCAATGCATATTTTTAGTGATAAAGGTAAGGATGTAGAGAATGTGGAAGTTTTGAAGAGGTACCCGATCTTGCATTTGTTTCAAGGTGTGTTTTCAGCAGAGATTTCAGAGCTGTCACCTCATAGAGAAGTGAACTTCTATATTGATTTGGTACCAGGGGAAGCACCAACATCAAAGGCACCACAAGGGACGAGCACACCCGAGTTATTAGAGTTCAAGTTGTAGTTGAAGGAAATGCTTGACAAGGGATACATCAGGCCAAGTGTATCGCCTTGGGGTGCACCAATGTTGTTGTGAATAAGAAGGATGGTACTCTCAGGCTATGCATTGATTATAGGAAGTTAAACAAGGTGACCATCCAGAACAGGTATCCGTTTTGGAGGATTGATGACTTGTTCGAATAGTTGAAACAAGCAATAGTGTTCTCAAAGATTGACTAGAGATCTGAATATCATCAGGTATGCATTAAAGAAGAGGACATCTACAAGACTGATTTCCAGACCAGGTATGGGATTTATTAGTTTGTTATAGTTCCATGTGGTTTGACTAATGCTCCAGCTACTTTCATGTGCTTGATGAATAATGTGTTTCATCCTTATCTAGACAAGTTTTCCATTGTGTTCATTGATGATATATTGATATATTCTAAGAATGAGGAAGAGCATGTCGAACACTTAGCAAGAGTGTTGGGATTGCTAAGTGAGAATCAAACATATGCCAAGATTAGCAAATGCAATTTTTTTTTTTCAGAGAGAGGTTCATTACTTGGGACTTGTTATTTCCTAGGAAGGCATATTAGTGGGTTCGGAAAATAAAAGAGTGATGATGGAGTGTTTGCCAATTTGTTATGAAAAATCTACGACTGCGGACAAAAATATCTTCCCTATGCCTGGTGGATTGACCTAAAGCAACAAAACGACAAAGGGACTAGTGTTTTCCTTAAATTAAATAGATAACAAGATGAAGCCTACTTGGAATTTTTCATATGCTTCAATCCTTCCTTATCTTGAATGCTCCAATCCTAGCTTCGATTGTTATTATTAGAACCTACACAGTGAGATAACAAAATCAAACGATCCAAAAAATACATGTAGTGTCATATAATCACTTTATTCATTAGATCAACGTGGTAGTGAAATATATGACACCATAACATCACACATAGGAAAACAAAGAACTCTTTGCATTAATAGAAATGGAGTAAGTTACAAAAAAGAAGAAGGTTTTGATCCTGTAAAAGTGCCCCTCCAAGTTCACTTGTCATTTCTTTGTCACAAAGCGCACCTCTAATCACCCTAATGCATGTAAAGATATCTCTCACATCATCAACATAAGGGTAGAATCACTCCCCAAAATCGAACAACGACCAACCAAATCCTTGTGGAATGAGGTAAATATATAGGAAGGAGAGGTAGCTCATGAATTCTTATCCACTTACCAATCTAGGCTTGAGATCAAAATGTGATGGGAGGATAGCGCAAGGGTTAAGATGGTGATTTCTCCAAGGTGGAATGAGGCATGATTCAAATGTTTATCCAAGGTAAATGGTTGAAACATCCTCTGGAAACTCTCAGAAGACGAATCTTTAGATTTTTTATTATATTTTTCCCGAATTTCTATAATCATCACACCCCCACAGTTTTGCACGATGCACTGCATAACACCTTGAGAGAAGGAGAGACTGCACTACAACATAATTGCTCAGTTATGCAGGGTTCCCTGTTCCTTAAAATCACTAAAATGAAGGAGTCAAGGGGAAAAACTCAGGGATTAGGGAGATTCATGCTTAGGGCTTTATGCAAGGATGATGATAATATGTTGAAGGATATGAATTGATCTTGTTTGAAGGCCTATTGAACAGATGCGACAAAATGGCCTATAACACTAGGTATGGGCATTATGAGTTTATTGTAGTTCCATTTGGTTTGATTAATTATCCAACTAATTTCATTTGCTTGATGAATAGTGTGTTTCATCCTTATTTGGCCAAGTCTTTCATTGTGTTCATTGATGATATATTGATATATTGTAAGAATGATGAAGAGCATGTCGAACACTTAACAACACTATTGAAATTTCTAAGAGAGCATTAGTTGTATGCAAATCTTAGTAAATGCAATTTATTTGACGCAAAAGTACATTACTTGGGACATGTTGTTTCCAAGGAAGGAATAGCAATGGATTCAGAAAAGATAAGAGCGATCATGGAGTGACCAGTTCCTAGAAACATGAATGAGGTAAGATCATTTATGGAACTAGTAGGTTATTATGGGATGTTCATCTGGAACTTCTCTTGGATTAGATATCCTATTACGTCAATGTAGAGACAAGGTAAGAGATTTGAATGGACCGAGGAATGTGTAGCAAGTTTTGAGCAATTAAAGCAATTGTTGACAAACACTCCAATTCTAAAGATTGAAAATCCAGAAAAGGAGTTTGCGGTGTGTACAGATCTCTGCAAGAGAGGACTTGGTGGAATCTTAATGTAGGAAGGACATGTAGTGTGCTATGAATCACAGAAGTTGAATCAGCACGAGCATAAATATTTGACACATGATCTTGAGTTGGCAGCGATTAGTAATGCATTGAATATGTGAAGGCACTATCTTCTTGGCAGGAGGTTTGTATTAATGAGCGATCATGGTGGATTGAGGTATCTGTTTCACCAACCGAATATGACTTTCAGGCAAGCTAGATGGTTGGCCATGATTAGTGAGTTTGATTTTAAGAGGCATCCATGCTTTTTTAGGGCCTAGTGATTCGACGGGATTGAGTTAGAGCCTAATTGTATTGATGATGGTTTCGGGCCTAGGAATCCCTCGATGGTTATACGGTAAGGCTCAAGGAAGCCTTGATTGGTTCTATTGTAAGTCCCACATTCATGTTTGAAATATGGCATGGGGGTGATTAGTTGAAAGAAAGATTTGGTTCAACCTAATCTATGGTGGGGTGGTTCTTGGAAGTTCTTGCCTTGGTTGGCTTATACATACATTAATAAGAAATAATTTTCCTTTGGTATTTCATGTGTAAATGTACTTTTTAATATGTGGTTTTAATAGTTGTTTAATCATTGCTATTTTTCTGGTTGTAAGCATGGTTTTATGACAGATATTAGTCATGGATTTCATTATGTTTTGATTAGGAAATGAATGAATAATGAATGTATGACCTAATAAATGATAATGCAGTTATTGTGATAAGACATAAATTCTTCTTAACGATTCTCAGATAAGTATGAGACCCCTATACTCAGATTTGTGGTTATGAGCTGTAGATTACATGTTTGTGATATGTTTGACGAAATGTTTATAATGGATAGTAGGGGTCAGGTCAAGGCTTTGTACCAATGTTCGCATTAGTAGCTTTAATTAATTTTTATTTATCATTTCTGGAAATTTCATGAAGTTCTAAGTCGAGGCCTGAGACCTGGCCCTGAAAAAGTGGCACAAAATCTGGGGTCGTTCGCTCAGAATTGCCTAAAGAAGGTCACAGTCACATGCATGCCTTATTCTGGGAGTGACTGGAGGCTATCAGTCACATTCATGGATTGTCACGGGAGCGACTAGGGGTCTAGCTCAACAAAATGAGTTGTTGTCTTAGGGGTTGGGAACTTGGAAGGGTTCATTGTCTCCTAAAGATTATATAGCTTATGAGAAAGGTTAGATTGTTTTGTTTTGTCAGTTCCACTTCCTTAATTGTACATGCGGAGTCGAATCACATCATATAACTCTTTGTCACATGTTTACCCTAGTGGACCGGTTAGCTTGGGTAAATGTGGGAGGAGGTTGTTATAGAGTCATATTAGAGCTAGGTTCACCCCTTGGATTGGATGGGCGGAATGTGTTGGCCATGCATACATGTCAGTTGCATATGCGTTCTTTATTCTTGTGGTTTATGTGCTTGTTGTGTAGGCATGGCTGCAGTTGTTTTTCCATGTGAAAGTAGATGGTGTTGTTGTTGGATGTATATGTTGTGAGTTCTTGTCAGTTATGCACTTGTTATGCATGTCAGTGTCTTTACATCATTATACATACATTGACATGGTTATAGTTGTCGTGCATGAGGTCATGGTATGTGGTTGGTATAGTCATGCATGCTAATTGGATGATGGTTGAGTCAATTTTTATATAATGCTATGATTATGTTTATACATGTATTGAGCTAATCTAGTTGATCTTGTAGATGAGATTTCCTCCCCTGAACTATATTGAGGTATATTGATTATGTTATGTTTTGGTTTAAGTTGACATGGTATACTTGAAGGAAGAAAATCAAAGAGGACTAGAAAGATGGTATACTAAAATTCACAAGACTCTCCCTATGTATCATATGATCAGCATGGTGGTGGGCACTCTTCTGACTTAAGAGACACATTGAGAAGTTTGAAATAAGAAATAAGAAGTATCAAAGCAGATAATGACATAATCATTCAGGCACAGGAGAAACAAGCAGAGGTTAATGTAGTCATTCCTCAGATCTTATCAAACTTGTAGAGAGACAGACCACTTAGGATCACTCATGGATAGGGCAACATGACTAATTGAGCCTATGGTAGCAGGTATCACGGTGGGAACATGTCACACAGAGATGTCAGGTTCTTGGATACACCTGATAGGTAAGGCAGTGGACACAAGCTTTACTCTAGTTCTGGTTCAGACATATATCATGGTCATCATCGCTATCATCCTTACAGGAGGAGTGACCGGGGATATTTACAGGATGAGTTCAAGAAATAAAAGCCACCTACCTTTAATGGGTATTTGAAGAAGTCAGAGGATGCAGAGGCATGGCTTCTCAATACAAAGAAGTTCCTTGAGTTGCATGATTACATGGAGAACATGAAGGCCAGAATAGGTATCTTCAGCCTAAAGGGAAAGCAAAAATGTGGTGGAAAGATGTGAAGCAGGTTAGAGACATCAAGAAAAAAGAGTTGAGTTAGCATGAGTTCAAGAGACATTTTAGGAAGAAGTACTTGTCACGAGAGGTACTGCAATAAAAAATCCAAGGAATTATGTGAGCTAAAGATGGGATCAATGACAAATGAGGAGTATATGACTAAGTTCCCGGAGTTATTGAGGTATGTATCATATCTTAAGGATGAAAGAGCCAAAGTTCATATTTTTTTCAATGGATTGCCATTAGCGTTTAAAGATCGGATTGAGTATGATGAACCTCAGTCACTTGAAGAATTCATTGCGAAACTGAAGCACTGTTGTGAGAAATAAAAGCGCAAGACATAGTCTATGCAAGGTTTGAGAGGGAAAGAGAAAGCTAAAGGTAAATGACAGCCAAAATAAACAAGAGCTTGAGATGCAGGAGAGAAAGAAAATTTATCACCTTATAAGAATTTTAATGGACCTCAGCCTAGAGAACAACAAAATAAAGGTGATGGTAAGAGAAGGTTATAGTGTTTGACATGTAAGGATCATCTCAAGAGAGATTGTCCACAGAATCAGGGTGGTATGCCTTAGGTTTATAGTACACAAGATGCGCAGACAGTTGAGGATGTTGGGCAGAGCATTCCACGGATTTATGCAGCGCTGGATAATAGGCAGGCAAATCACCATTAATCTATTATCGAGACGGATGGTAAGATTTGGGATCAAGTTGTTTCTATTTTGATTGAACCTGGATCTAATTATAGTTATGTAAGTCCTGACCTGGTGGATAAGTGAGGTTTGAATAAAGAAGTGCATACAGAATCTTGGTTAGGGCATTCAACTACAAGTACAAAGAAGAGAGTTCGTCATTTGGTAAGAGCTTGTAGATTCGTGTTGAATGGTCTACCCACCTTAGCACATTTGAATGTACTATTGTTGGGATCATATAGTATGCTTTTGGGTATGGACTGGTTGTATCTTCACATGAATAAGTTGGATTGTTATGACAAAGCTATTGAATTCTTGAATGACAATGGAGAACAAAGAATCTTGCAGGGTAGGAAGAAAGCTACATCAGTTAGAATGGTGACAGTTATGTAGGAAAAGGCAGTCGCAGAAAACGGTGTGTATTAATTGCAATGCATATTTTTAGTGATAAAGGTAAGGATGTAGAGAATGCAGAAGTTATGAATAGGTACCCGATCTTGCATCCGTTTCAAGATGTGTTTTCAGCAGAGATTTCAGAGCTGTCACCTCATAGAGAAGTGAACTTACATATTGATTTGGTGCCAGGGGAAACACCAACATCAAAGGCACCATAAGGGAGGAGCACACCAGAGTTATTAGAGTTCAAGTTGTAGTAGAAGGAAATGGTTAACAAGGGATACATCAGGCCAAGTGTATCACCTTGGGGTGCATCAATGTTTTTTGTGAATAAGAAAGATGGTACTCCCAGGTTATGCATTGATTACAGGAAGTTAAACAAGGTGACCATCAAGAACAGGTATCTGTTGTTGAGGATTGATGACTTGTTTGAATAGTTGAAATGAGCAAGAGTGTTCTCGAAGATTGACTTGAGATCCGAATATCATCAGGTACGCATTAAAGAAGAGGACATCTACAAGACTGATTTCCGGACCAGGTATGGCATTTATCAGTTTGTTACAGTTCCATTAGGTTTGACTAATGCTCCAGCTAATTTCGTGTGCTTGATGAATAATGTGTTTCATCCTTATCTGGACAAGTTTTCCATTGTGTTCATTGATGACATATTGATATAATCTAAGAATGAGGAAGAGCAACACTTAGCAAGAGTGTTGGGATTTCTAAGGGAGAATCAAACGTATGCCAAGATTACAAAATGCAATTTTTTTCAGACAGAGGTTCATTACTTGGGACTTGTTATTTGCTAGGAAGGCATATTAGTGGGTTCGGAAAATATAAGAGCGGTGATGGAGTGTTTGCCAATTTGTTATGAAAAATCTACGACTGCGGACAAAAGTATCTACCCTATGCCTGGTGGATTGACCTAAAACAACAAAAAGACAAAGGGACTAATGTTTTCCTTAAAGTAAATAGATAACGAGATGAAGCCTACCTAGAATTTGTCGTATGCTTCACTCCTTACTTATCTTGAATGCTCCAATCCTAGCGTCGATTGTTATTATTAGAACCTACACAATGAGATAACACAATAAAACGATACAAAAAATATATGTAGCACCATATAATCACTTTATTCAACATATCAACATGGTAGTGAAATATAGGACACCATAACATCATATATAGGAAAACAAAGAACTCTTTGCATTAATAGAAATGGAGTGAGTTACAAAAAATAAGAAGGTTTTGATCCTGTAAAAGCGCCCCTCCAAGTTCACTTGTCATTTCCTTGTTAGAAAGTGTACCTCTAATTATCCTAATGAATGTAAGGATATCTCTCACATCATCAACATAAGGGTAAAATCACTCCCCAAAATCGAACAACAACCAACCAAATCCTTGTGGAATGAGGTAAATATATAGGAAGGAGAGGTAGCTCATGAATTCTTATCCACTTACCAATCTAGGCTTGAGATCAAAATGTGATGGGAGGATAGCGCAAGGGAGAAGATGGTGATTTCTCCAAGCTCGAATAAGACAGGATTCAAATGTTTATCCAAGGTAAGTGGTTGAAACAACCTCTGGAAACTTCTGGAAGACGAAGCTTCATATTTTTTATTATTTTTTCCCGGATTTTTAGAATCATCGCACCCCCACAGTTTTGCAGGGTGCACTGCATAACACCTTGAGAGAAGGAGAGACCACACTGCAACACAATTTCTCAGTTATGCAGGGTTCCCTGGTCCTTAAAATCACTAAAATGAAGGAGTCAAGGGGGAAAACTCAGGGATTAGGGAGATTCATGCTTAGGGCTTTATGCAATAATGATGATAATATGTTGAACGATGTGAATTGATCCAGTTTGAAGGCCTATTGACCAGATGCGACAAAATAGCCTATAACACTAGGTATGGGCATTATGAGTTTATTGTAGTTCCATTTGGTTTGACTGACTCTCCAACTGCTTTCATGTGCTTGATGAATAGTGTGTATCATCCTTATCTGGCCAAGTTTTTCATTGTGTTAATTGATGATATATTGATATATTCTAAGAACGAGGAGGAGCATGTCGAACACTTAGCAACAGTGTTGAAATTGCTAAGAGAGCATGAGTTGTATGCAAAGCTTAGTAAATGCAATTTATTTCACACAAAAGTACATTACTTGGGACATGTTGTTTCCAAGGAAGGCATAACAATGGATTCAGAAAGGATAAGAGCGATCATGGAGTGACCAGTTTCGAGAAACATGCATGAGGTAAGATCATTTATGGATCTAGTAAGTTATTATAGGATGTTCATCTAGATCTTCTCTTGGATTACGTATCCTATTACGTCACTGCAGAGGCAAGGTAAGATATTTGAATGGACCGAGGAATGTGCAGCGAGTTTTGAGCAATTAAAGTAGTTGTTTACAAATACTCCAGTTCTAAAGATTGAAAATCCAGACAAGGAGTTTGCGGTGTGTATAGATGCCTACAAGAGAGGACTTGGTGGAGTCTTAATATAGGAAGGACATGTAGTGTGCTATGAGTCACATAAGTTGGATGAGCACGAGCATAAATATTTGACACATGATCTTGAGTTGACAACGATTAATCATGCATTGAAGATGTGGAGGCACTATCTTCTTGGCAGGAGGTTTGTATTAACGAGCAATCACGATGGATTGAGGTATCTGTTTCACCAATCGAATATGAATTTCAGGAAAGCTAGATGGTTGGCCATGATTAGTGACTTTGATTTTAAGATCCGATACATTAAGGGATAGGAAAACAAGGTTGTAGATGTTCTTAGTAGGAGTGTGTAGGTGAATCATATAACAACTATGAGTTATTATGGGACATATTTATAGGATCAGATCTCACAGGAAGGACAACATGATGACAGGTACATGGATCTTAGGCAAAGGTTACAACATGGCATAAGGAATCAGGATGTTGACTATCATTTCACAATGGATGGTTTGGTTAGATTTAGGGACAAGATCTATGTTTTGAATAAAAGTGAGCTCAAGAAGAGTATCTTGCGAGAATTCCATGCGAAACCGTACTCAGGGCACCCAAGATACCAGAAGACATTGACAACGGTGAAAACATTTTATTATTGGTTCAATCTAAAGAAGGAAGTGGTGGAGTTTGTGGCTAGATGCTTGGATCGTCAATAGGTAAAAGCAGAATGTAAGCACACAGGCAGATTACTACAGTCGATTCCGATTCTAGAGTGGAAATGGGAAGTCATTTCCATGGATTTCATCACATGTTTTCCAAGGAAATCTAGACAACATTATTCCATCATGGTAGTGGTGGACATGTTCAAAATTATAATTAACTTGTAAAAATTTACATTTAGATGAAGCTTATGAAAAATTAACCTATTTATCATACATGAGATCTCTTCACGTTGAAAATGAAATTAGAAGAACTTTATATGAATTTGTTATTTTGAGAACTCGGAAGGGAAATAACAATAAGATTAATCTTTTATAGTTGTATTTTTTACTATATTTTAATATAATGTAATATATAAATTTATATCATAAAACATTTATTTATTAATAATATGTTGGAAAAGTAAATAATATAATTCTTAAAATAAGTATTTGATATAAATTTTGGTTTTTATCTTTAATTATTAATAAGAATATTTCATAGATAATTATTAACAATTAGTTTTTCAATTTTCAAATTTTTTTTTTTTTAAACAAAAATGTCTCTCCATATAAATATTATTAATTTTTACTGAATAAAATCCATCTAATATTTAAAAAACAATTAAAAGTAAAACATTCTCTTAATAATATTAAAATATTATTTACACTTAATATTTATATAATTAAAATATTTATCCATTTAATATATTTAGAAATATTATATAAATATTTATCAATTTAATATATTTATAAATATTATTACATTGATTTGATAATATATTATTTTATATATTAAAATTTCTCCTGCTTAATTTTATATTTTATTTTATTTTATTTCTCGTGCTTAGTAAAAATAAAGAGTGTGCTCAAATCGAAACATAGTACATAGTGTACTATGTTGATTGTTTAGTACATGCTGTACTAAAATGATTCACTAATGTATTTTTGTATATAATAAAATTTACTTTCATGTATTTTTGTATATAAT
>APFE031237608.1:0-10099 GCA_000404065.3 Pinus taeda
CATCCATCTATTCTACCTCAAAATCAAAAGCAGCAACAACAGATAAAAGTAATCTAATAGAAGTTACCTTGGCAACAGGAGAAAAAATATCACCAAAAATCAATTCCCGGCACCTGGGAATAACCTTTTGCTACCAACCGAGCTTTGTATTTCTCCACCTTCCCTTCTGCATTTGTCTTCTTCTTGAACACCCATTTGCTGCCAATGGGTTTCCTTTCAGCTGGCAACTCCACCAGATCCCAAGCCTCATTTTTGTGCAAAGATGCCATTTCATCAACCATGGCCTCTTTCCATAGTTTTCCATCCTCTAAATCTATTGCTTCCTTCACAATTTTGGGATCATCGTCAATAATAGATAAAGAAAAATTTGAACAAAAAGCAGATGGAATATACCTTTTTGGCTACCTTCTTTGTCGAACTGATCTTCTCACACCCGAAGTTTGTGGCTCTTCATCTTCTGATTCCTCCTCTGTTGTAGAGTTTGATTCCTCCTCCTTAAGCTCAAACTCTATCTTCTCAGGTTCCTTTGGTTGGACTTCATGTTTAATAACATATTTTACCTCTCTAAACACCACATCTCAGTCGTACATAACCTTTCATGTGATTGGGTTCCAAAGCTTATAACCCTTTAAACCATCCTTATACCCAATAAAGATGCATTTTTCAAATTTACTATCCAACTTGGTTCGTTTCTCCTTTGGAACATGTACATATGCATCACATCCAAATACGCTCAGATGTGAAAGAGAGGTTTTCTTACCAGTCCATACCTCTTATGGAGTCTTATCCTCCAACAATGATGAAGGTGACCTAGTGACCAAGTAACATGCAGTATCCACCGCCTCTGCCCAGAATTCATGTCCTAACCTGGCACCACTGAGCATGCTTCTTGCCCTTTCCATCAACATATTATTCATTCTTTCTACAACTCCATTTTGCTGAGGTGTATATGGATTAGTATTTTGTCATGCTATACCACACTTCTTACAGAATTCTAAAAATTCCTTGCTGCAAAACTCTCCACCATTATCTGTCCTCAACATCTTTATCTTCTTCTCTATCTGATTTTCCACAAGAGCCTTCAATTCTTTAAACCTATCAAAGGTTTCAAATTTCTTCTTAAGGAAATATATCCATGTATTCCTTGAGAATTCATCTATAAATGATACATAGTACACAGACTTACCCAGTGATGGAACCTTCACAGGTCCAAACACATCACTATGCACAAGTTCTAATATATGTTTTTCCCTCTTACTACCAGAGGGGAAACTCACCCGATTCTGCTTCCCATATACACAATTTTCACAGAAATCAAAGTCTAGAGAGCTATTACTCATACCTTCTACCATACCTTTACCATGAAGTATTCGAAGGCCCTTCTCTCCAATATGTCCAAGCCTTTGATGCCACAACATGATCTTCTCTCCAAAGACCACTAGATTTTCTGCTCCACTTTCAGGAACCATAGAACTATTGCACCCATCAATAACAGTGCTACCTTGCAGCTTGTACAGAGTTCCAATTCGAACTCCCTGCATCAATACCAGTGCTCCCCGAACCATTTTGCAAGTATCCTTCTCAAACGTTGTTTTTACACCTGCATCATGCAGCTTGCTTACAGAAATCCGATTTTTGGCCAATGCAAGAATATGCAGAACACCCGGAAGTGTTTTAACCCTTCCACCTTGCAACTTCAACTTTAGTTTTCTACGACCAATGATTCTAGCCTTCCTATCATCCCCTAAGAAGACATCACCACCATTGTATTTCTCATACTCGCAGACCACTCTCTATGGGGAGTGAAGTGAAAGGATGCACCTGAGTCATTCAACCATGCCTCATGATCTACATGTGTACTTGAAGAAGCCAAGTACACATCCCCACCTTCATCTGAGGTGGTTTTCACCTCTGCAGAAGGAGCATCATCAGATCCCTTTCCTTTATCAAGAGCTTTAGATTTACAGTTCCTTTTGTAGTGCCCTTCCTTTCCGCATTTCAAACACACCACCTTTACAGGATTTCTTGGAGATTTAGGTCTCCCTCTAGATTTAGATCTCCCACTCGATGACTTATTTTTGTTTCTGTTCTAGGACCGTCCTCGTATAAACAAGGCATCACCATTCTAGCTCTCTATATTTTTCCGTCTCATCTCCTCCGTCAACAAGGATGAGACTATTTCATCAAACTGCAAGGAAATTGCATTGCTACCTATTGCAATAACTAGAATATCCCACGAATCTGGTTGAGAACACTACAAATTGATGCACTTATCTTCATCTGAAATTTTCATATCAATAGATGTTAATGACTTACCATGTTATTAAATGTGTTCAGATGCTCTGTCACTGAGTCTCCATCTTTCATCCTCAGGTTATACAGCTTTTTCCGCAGGAACAGTTTATTCACCGAAGACTTAGATTGGTACAAATTCCCTAACTTGTCCCACAAAACCTTCGTCGTAGCTTCCCCTGATACATTTAGCAATACTGAATCTGAGACACACAAACATATTGTGCTCGTTGCCTTCTGATCCAACTTCTTTCATTCTTCATCGAACACTCTTGTTGGTTTAGTACCCGGATCTACCGTGATCCACTGATCTTTATCCACCAGCAGATGCTCCATATTGAGTTTCCACAACTAAAAACTTTGACCATTAAATTTCTCGATCTCTATCTTTCAATTGCTCGCCATCTTCTTTCACCACCAAAATCGATCTCGCAGATCTCCCACTGAACAGGGTCTATCACAAGCTTGAGTGAAACCCCTCAGCAACAAAGGCATCCCCTTGAAGCCAAAACTGCTCTGATACCAAATGTAGGTTTTAACCCCATACAGAAATTACCTGCATACGAATTCTAAAACACAGAAAATAAACAATGCGAGAGAAGAACACATAAAACACATATACATATAGATTTTCCCTTGGATCCCAAAACAGGGACTACCAGCTTGATTTTTCATTATGTTCCTTTCAATGTTATAATACATATTTATACATGCCGAAGCATCCAATACCATGGACTGAACCATCGCGTCCAAAAACATGTGTGAAAATAATGCACAAAACCATAGGTGGGTCCACCCAACCTAACATAGGGTCCAAAACCAAAATTTTCCAGGGTGCTGCCCCAAACCCCCTAAAGTGTGGTTACAAGTATGCCTCAAACCCCCTATGACCCCCCCCCCCATTACACAATTAGTGCAATGAAGGGGGGTCCTCTAACCCCCCGGTTAACTATGTGGGCTAGTCATGGAAAGAATATAACACAACCCAACAATGAGAAAATTTTTATTTTATTCTTGGAAACATCAAAACCAAAAAAACATGTAGAAACTTAAAAAATTAAAAAACACTTGGTCAAAACAATTTAGCTATAGCACCCCATTCAGCACCCACTGGTAACCTCAAATTGGGATCTCCACGAAAGTCCATCCCCACATATGGATGCTCGTCGATAACAATGTGTTGTCGATTGAGACAACTGAAGAATGCAAGAGGAAATGAGATTGGTGATTGACCATCATGTCGAGCCAGAAACTCAACCCATCTCTGCATCTGTGGATCTCGAGGACTAGTCAAAATTAGTGATATATGTTGAGGTTGCATCAATGGAATTTTCTCTAAGGTAAAGGTGATCAAGATCGAACCATAGCTAAAATTCTTTGTCTTGTTGCTGTTTATTTTGGTCAGCTGCTTTTTCATTGAAGAGAGAACTTCCTCACACTAGTTGAATGTAGTTGGCTCAAGGCACTCAATCACAAACTGCATATATGATATGTTCGTCAGATGAAGTGTCGCACTACCTGCCAACTTTGTGATAGTGAAAAAGATTGTTCGCAAGGGAAAATCACGAACATCCCTAATGTTGATATTCCCATCCTTGCTAGGTTGTGCACCTGGATGATAGAACTATTTAATGTAATCCCTCACCGTTTCACCTCCATAAGCAGAACTTGAAAGAGATATGGGGGCACCGAGTCTCGACAATCCTGTAAGGAAGTAAACATCATCCATCAATATAGGGAGCACTTTGCCCCCTATGTGAAAATCTTGATCTGTTGGATCCCATGAATGAACTAGGAACTGCAATAGTTCTAATTGTTGCCTCATCCCAAACAACCTGAATTATTTGAGTAACCCATAGTCTTTGAGGGCCTCAACAGTACCCGAAACATTTAGGGTGACCATATCAAGTTCTTCATGCTCTCTTTCACACCAAGTAATAGTAATTCTAATCCGATCAAAGCCTGAAATCAAACCATAAGCTTAGTTAGGATCCATTTCATGCAAAAAATTGAAGAGCTTTTGGGTAAAGCGGGAGGAACAAATTTCTCAACTGCACCCAGTGCAACCCAAGTCTTGAGACAATGCATTGCAGAGTAGGTACCCTTCTATTTGGGTGCACTGCAATGCAGTTTTCGATGTGATAGGTTACATTGATCCCAGGATGAGGTATATTTGCCCTAGGGACCCAAAAACCCTAAAAAACTTGATTGAAACTACAAAAGAATGAACTTAAATGGAAGAGAAAAGGTAGGTCTCCTACCTAGTCCTGATGGCACCACAAATGATCCACAGAATCTCTTGCAATTAGCTGCTGAAGTTTGAGGTAAAAACTAGTTCAGAGCACAAACGCGAATGGTAAATATCAAATGGTGAAAATGACTTGGTAAATTCTTTTTTATGGTTATTTCATGTTCATTTAATGAATAAACTATATTTTTTACCTATTTTTACCAATGAAACAAGTATTTTTAATCCGTTTGGTGTTTCTTTGAGCAGATTTACAACTGATACAGTGAATTTGACATACACGATCGTGAATTGTACTTTTGACGACATAGCATACTTTTATCTATTTTTCATGCTCTATTAAACATCAAAAAAGGAAACTCCCTGGAGTCCTCTTTAAGCTCTTTTCAAACTCTCAAGAGCGCTTGTCCTTTTCAACTTATTAACAGATTGGAAATGACATCTATTCAGTATAAGTTTAACCTTTTTCTGGACTGAGATAGATTATTTACGAAAAGGGAATGCGTTTATCGAACACGGTCAATAGGTTCTCTCTTGTATTATTTTACGCTTTTTCGGTCTTGAGAGACAAGTTTATGAAAAAGAACTCGCAGATTTTTCTTTTTTTCCCTTTTCAAACTCTCTAAACATGAAAAGGACCAAGTTCTCAATGTTGTTAAAATAGTTAAAACATCAAATAGCAACAAACGTGTCCATCATGACAAGACCAAGTTTCACCTTCACTAGACTCATTAAAACATCACATAGCAATGGATTCACCCGAAGGGTGGAATTATACTACAAGCATGTGTTATCCTCGTCAATCTTGTTAAAAAATAAAGAGGTAATAGTCAGCGATGACTGGGGAAAATGGGAAAATGGATAAATCACTTCATGGTAGCAAGTCGCTTTTGAAAATGACACTTTCACTTCATCTCTATGACTATTTGGGTTGGGTTATCTACTTGATGGTTATTGTACCTATGGTATATCACACCATCCATCACTTTGGTTTTGGTTCAATGTTTCCAATTCATTCAGTGTCGCTGACATGTTCAAGAGAAGTGTTGGGTTGTGTTATATTCTTTCCACGACTAGCCGACGTAGTTAATTGGGTGCTAAGGGGGGGTTGAGCCCCCCAATATTTGCAAGGATTGCGTAGAGGGGGGCTCACAGGGGGTTTAAGGGGTGTAGGTAACCCCCCTCTATGAGGTCTAGGGCAGCGCCCAGCAAATTTTGTTTTTTGGATCCTATATTAGGTTGGGCAGACCTACCTATGTTTTTGTACATGTTTTTTGCACATGGTTTTGGATGTGATGGTTTTCGGTCCATTGTTTTGGATGCGATGGTTTTTGGTCCATGGTATTGGATGCTTCAGCATGTATAAATATGTATTGTAACATTGAAAGGAACATAATGAAAAAAATCAAGCTGGTAGTCCCAATTTTGGGATCCAGGGGAAAATCTCTGTGTATATGTGTTTTATGTGTTATGCTCTCGTATTGTTTATTTTCTGTGTTTTAGAATTCATATGCAGGTAATTTTTGTACGAGGTTAAAACCTATATTTGGTATCAGAGCCAGGTTTTGGGTTCAAGGGGACGCCTTTGTTGCTGATGGGTTTCACTCAAGCCTGTGGTAGACCCTGTTAAGTGGGAGATCTGCGAGATCGATTCTAGTGGTGAAAGAAGATGGTGAGCAGTAGAAAGATAGAGATCGAGAAATTTAATGGTCAGAGTTTTGAGTTGTGGAAACTCAAGATGGAGGATTTGTTGGTGGATAAAGATCAGTGGATTGTGATAGATCCAAGTACTAAACCAACGGGAGTGCCTGATGAAGAATGGAAGAAGTTAGATTGGAAGGCAAAGAGCACACTATGATTGTGTGTCTCAGATTCAGTATTGTTGAATGTATCAGGGGAAGCTACGGCTAAGGCTTTGTGGGAAAAGTTAGGGACTTTGTACAAATCTAAGTCTCTGGTGAATAAACTGTTCCTGTGGAAAAAGTTGTATAACCTGAGGATGAAAGATGGAGACTCGGTGATAGAGCATCTGAATGCATTTAATATTGTGGTAAGTCAGTTATTATTTGTTGATATTAAAATTTCATATGAAGATAAGTGCATCAATTTGTTGTGTTCTCTACTAGATTCGTGGGATAGTTTAGTTATTGCAATAGGTAGCAATACAACTGCCTTGTATTTTGATGAAATAATCTCATTCTTGCTGACGAAGGAGATGAGATGGAAAAATATGGAGAGCCAGAATTGTGATGCCTTGTTTGTACGAGGACGGTCCTAGAATAGAAACAAAAATAAGTCACTGAGTGAGAGATCTAAATCTAGAGGGGGATCTAAATCTCTAGGAAAACCTATAAAGGTGGTGTGCTGGAAATGTAGAAAGGAAGGGCAGTACAAAAGGGACTATAAATCTAATGCTCCTGATAAAGGAAAGGGATCTGATGATGCTCCTTATGCAGAGGCTAAAACCACCTCATATGAAGGTGGGGATGTGTACTTGGCTTCTTCAAGCACACATGTAGATCATGAGGCATGGTTGATTGACTCAAGTGAATCCTTTCACTTCACTCCCCATAGAGAGTGGTTCTGTGAGTATGAGAAATATGATGGTGGTGATTTCTTCTTAGGGGATGACAGGAAGGATAGAATCGTTGGTTGTGGAAAAGTAAAGTTGACGTTGCAAGGTGGAAGGGTTAGAACACTTCTGGATGTTCTGCATATTCCTGCATTAGCCAAAAATCTGATTTCTGTAAGCAATTTGGATGATGTAGGTGTAAAAACAATGTTCGAGAAGGATACCTACAAGATGGTTCAGGGGGCACTGGTATTGATGCAGGGAGTTAGAATTGTAACTCTATACAAGCTGCAAGGTAGCACTGTTGTTGATGGGTGCCACAGTTTCATGGTTCCTGCAAGTGGAACAAAAAATCTAGTGGTCTCTGGAGAGAAGACCATGTTGTGGCATCAAAGGATTGGACATATTGGAGAGAAGGGCCTTTGAATACCTCATGGTAAAGGTATGGTAGAAGGTATGAGTAATAGATCTCTGGATTTTGATTTATGTGAAAATTTTGTATATGGGAAGCAGAATCAGGTGAGTTTCCCCTCTGGTGGTAAGAGGGTGAAACAGATATTAGAGTTTGTGCATAGTGAAGTGTTTGAACTTGTGAAGGTTCCATCACTAGTTAAGTCTGTGTACTACATATCATTTATAGATGACTTCTCAAGGAATACATGGATATATTTCCTTAAGAAGAAATCTACAGTCTTTGATAGGTTTAAAGAATTTAAGGCTCTGGTGGAAAACCAAACAGAGAAGAAGATGAAGGTGCTGAGGACAGATAACGGTGGAGAGTTTTGTAGTAAGGAATTTGAATATTCTGTAACAAGTGTGGTATAGCACAGTAGAAGACTACTCCATATACACCTCAACAAAATGGAGTTGTAGAAAGAATGAACAAGACCTTGATGGAATGGGCAAGAAGCATGCTCAATGGTGCCAGGTTAGGATAGGAATTCTAGGGCAGAGGCAGTGGAGACAGCATGTTACGTGGCCAACAGATCACCTTCATCTGCGTTGGAGGATAAGACTCCACAAGAGGTATGGACTAGTAAGAAACCCTCTCTTCACTTCTAAGGGTATGTATGTGATGCATATGTACATGTTCCAAAGGATAAACAAACCAAGTTGGATAGTAAATCTGAAAAGTGCATATTTATTGGGTATAAGGATGGTTTAAAGGATTATAAGCTTTGGAACCCAGTAACAATGACGATTGTGTATAGTCGAGATGTGGTGTTCAGAGAGGTGAAAGATGTTATTAAACATGAAGTCCAACCAAAGGAACCTGAGAAGATAGAGTTTGAGCTTAAGGAGGAAGAATCAGACTCTACAGCAAAGGAGGAATCAGAAGATGAAGAGCCACAAACTTCGGGTGTGAGAAGATCAGTTCGAGAAAGAAGGCAGCTAGAAAGGAATAGTCCATCTGCTTTTTGTTCAAATTTTGCTTTATCTATTACTGATGATGATCCCAGAACTATGAAGTAAGTAGTAGATTCAGAGGATGGAAAACTCTGGAAAGAGGCCATGGTTGATGAAATGGCATCTTTGCACAAAAATGGGGCTTGGGATCTGGTGGACTTGCCAACTGGAAGGAAACCCATTGGCAACAAATGGGTGTTCAAGAAGAATACAAATGCAAAAGGAAAGGTGGAGAAATACAAAGATCGGTTGATAGCAAAAGGTTATTCCCAGGTGCTGGGAATTGATTTTGGTGATATTTGTTCTCCTGTTGCCAAGGTAACTTCTATTAGATTACTTTTATCTATTGTTGTTGCTTTTGATTTTGAGGTAGAATAGATGGATGTGAAGACAACATTTCTTCATGGGAATTTGGAAGTGGAGATCTACATGAAGCAACCTAAAGGCTTTGCGGTGAAGGGTAAGAAAGAACTGGTATGCAAGTTAAAGTAGTCTCTATATGGGTTAAAACAATTACCAAGGATGTGGTATCAGAAATTTGATACATTTATACAGAGACTTGGCTTCACCAGAACCAAAGCAGATCATTGTGTGTATTTTAAATTAATTGGTGACCATGTTATTTATCTAGTCTTGTATCTGGATGATATGTTGTTGGTTGGAAATGAAAAAGAAATTATCTAGGATTTGTAGACCCAATTGTCCTCCAAATTCAACATGAAATATTTTGGTGCTGAAAACTATATTTTGGGCATGGAAATTAAAAGAGACCAGGAAAAGAGGAAGCTCTGGCTAAACCAGAGGAATTATGTCGAGACAATACTGCAGAGGTTTAATATGCAGGATAGTAAACCGGTGAAGGTTCCTATTCTTGTAGGTGTGAGGTTATCTGCTAAACAGTGTCCGAAGACACAAGAAGAGGAAGAGGACATGTCTCGTGTTCCATATGCAAGTGCAGTCGATAGTCTAATGTATGCAATTCTCTGTACTAGACCAGACATTGCACATGCAGTGGGAGTATTGAGCAGGTTTATGTCAAAGCCAGGGAAGGAGCATTGGACAGCAATGAAGCGGGTTTTCAGGTATTTGCATGGCACTAGTGATTATGGTTTGTGCTACCAAGGAAGACCAGGATTGGACAAAGTGTTGGATATTTGTGTTTTGTTGATGTATACTGGTTTGGAGATCTAGATCAGAGAAGATCTAGAAGTGGGTATGTGTTTAACCTATTTGGAGGTGCAGTCAGTTGGATGAGTAAGAAACAATCTGTAGTGGCACTATCAACTATAGAGGCAGAATACACGACAGCCAATCATGCAAGCAAGGAAGCAGTTTGGTTGCAAAGATTGTGTTCAAGTATGGGGTTAGTATAAGGAGCTATAAGGATAGACTGTGACAACCAAAGTGCAATTTTCTTGGCAAAGAACCCTGCATATCATTCAAAGAAAAATCACATTGATGTTCAGTTTCACTTTGTGAGGGATATGATAGAAAACAAAAAGGTGTTGCTGGTAAAGGTGGACACTTTGAAGAATACTGTAGATGCATTGACAAAATCTGTGAGCTCTGAGAAGTTCTCT
>APFE031237608.1:10109-72442 GCA_000404065.3 Pinus taeda
TTGTGAGGGATATGATAGAAAACAAAAAGGTGTTGCTGGTAAAGGTGGACACTTTGAAGAATACTGTAGATGCATTGACAAAATCTGTGAGCTCTGAGAAGTTCTCTTGGTGTAGAGAAAAAATGGGTGTTGTAGGGCTGGATAAATTACTAAGCTCTCTTATGGTGCCCTGTGGAAATAAAACAACAAGTGGGAGAATGTTGGGTTGTGTTATATTATTTCCATGACTAGCCCACGTAGTTAACCAGGGGGTAAGAAGGGGGGTGGAGTCCCCCCTTCGTTGCATAGATTGCATAGTGGGGGGTCACATGGGGTTTGAGGGGTGCAGTTTACCCCCCTCTATGGGGTCTGTGGCAGCGCCCCATAAAATTTTGTTTTTTGGACCCTATATTAGGTTGGGCAGACCTACCTATGTTTTTGTGCATGTTTTTCATACATGGTTTTGGACGCAATGGTTTTTGGTCCGTGGTTTTGGACACAATGGTTTTCGGTCCATGGTATTGGATGCTTCAGCATGTATAAATATGTATTGTACATTGAAAGGAAAATAATGAAAGAAATCAAGCTGAAAGTCCCAGTTTTGGGATCCAGGGGAAAATCTCTATGTATATGTGTTTTATGTGTTATGATCTCGCATTGTTTATTTTCTGTGTTTTAGAATTCATATGTAGGTAATTTCTGTACGGGGTTAAAACCTACAATAAGTCACCCAGTAAAACTCATCCTTTGCAATAATCATAAACCTTCATTTTCATGACCGCCATTCCTAAACCTTGTGTTGTCAGTCACATTCCATCTCCAAAATCATTACACTCGTTTCGTGTCGTTGATGGGGGATACATCAAGGCCCTCCTACGATGAGTCACTTCTTGTTGACATCAGCACATTAACCAGGAAGTTGACTTAGAAACACCCTTCCTGTACCTTAAGGCTTGCATACATCAATGGCAATTTTCTCGCTTCTGGCGATAAGTTGACATCACTGGCCTTTGACCGAAAGACTTTGTATGGTGTTCGACATCAAAACATTTATTCACACCATGTAGAATGTACTGCAGTACGTTGAGAATCATTATCATTATCAGTGATCTCTCTCACGTCTGTTAACGGCTTACATCATTGGCTAGTAATTAGACGGTGTCTTCCCATGTTCGACTTCAAATCACATATTCACATGGTTAGACTCGTACTTGAGTGAACAATTGGACGAGATAGAATACCTCAGATCCAGTTTCATCCATCCAGGCTACGATTTCATTAGAGTATTAAATCATCTGTGCAATGGCTTTACACGGATGATCATCCTATCATGGGTCTATATCTATGGAAAACTATCTATGTACATGTAATGAAAAGTTTATATGTTGAGTATGGGTATGCCTTCCCTCAGCAATTCATGACAAAATTCAAAATATCATGATGTTATGTATTGTAATTGATGCAAGTCATCATCCACTTCAGATCCTCTCCTTCACATTGTAAAGCATATCACTCGACATTATCATTTTCGACTTCATGTTTTAGGGGGAAACTATTACAGGGCTATTTGGGCACATCACTCCCAACATTCAGATCAGTACAATTAGTGCTCATTAAACCCTAATTCAGTTGCTACATTACCTAAACAATTCATCACATTGAATGCTTCCTTCTATGAAAGTTTCCTGGCCTAAAGCCTTGCTGAAATGCCTCCTTGGGACACCACCATAGCCTTGGTCAAGGGTAAATGCATTGAAGAATAAGCAAGCCCATTCTGGCATGCACTGCAGTGCACTTAGGCCCTCTTTGACCTGCGTTGGGCGAGATTGAGCAAAATTTGAATAGGGTTCTAGGAATATTCCTTTATTCTAGATTATTCTAGAAGGATTCCATCTCTTATCTCAATATATGAGCTCAAAATTGGATAAGCTAAGGATCCATAAACCTCATATCCTCTCATCCCTTGTTCCATGGAAACTAACTCCAAGTTTGGAAAGCCATTCAATACCCTCATTTATGACAAAACCACATCCATTTCCTATAAATTGAGCACTCATCATAGTGATTAGGGGGCTAGAATATGAAGTTTGTAAGGAAATTCTGTTGGTTTGAGAATTGAGTTCATGTCAAGCAATGTTATGTTGTTGGATTGGTGTGCTTTTGATGTGGCGAGGGTTGGGCTAAAGCTGGAAGAGTGACACAGGATCAAACTATATTGGGTGATACTCTTCCTTCTCCATTAATAAAGAGTTTATTCCTTTTCTCATATTATTTTTCATATATGTGATGATTATGTGTTTCAATGTCTTCAATTCCATTGGATTATAGTAGATAGATCATGTATTCTTTTGTCATTTGTGGTTTATGTTTCTCTTGATACATGTACCAATTGAGCGGGTTTAGTTCAAGTGGGAGCAACGGGAGTGATTCAAATGGGATTAAGGAAGCGAAAGACTACAAGTAAGTTCCTTCATCTCATGTATATACTATAGGAAAAGGTTAAAACTACTTTCTTTCTGTCGTTCTAGGTGTAGCTACCCACCTAGGGAAAATGTGTTTATCCGTAGATGAAAATTCCATATAACACCCCCACAGGGGTGCCTCTGCATTGTCAGGTCAAGAACTCCATTGATCTAACCACAGGTGATTCGCTGCCTAATGGACCAATATATCAGCACTTTGTTCGGGAGAATGATGAAATTAAGAGGCAGATTCAAGAGGGAGCCCAATTGTGTTGGTACAAAAGAAGGATGGGACTTGGAGACTCTGTATTTATTATCGGGCATTGAACAAGATCACTGTGTGGAATAGGTAACCAATCCCATAGATTGATGACCTTTTGGACCAACTGAAGTGGGAAAAATATTTCAGTAAGATAGACTTGAAGTCCGGTTGTCACCATGTACCAATTGAACCCTCTGATGTGTGGAAGACTACCTTCAAAGCCAAGGAGGGCCTTTTCGAATGGTTGGTTATGCCTTTTGGGTTGACAAATTCTCCTGCAACCTTCATGAGGCTGATGGATGACATCTTATGGCCATTCACCAACTCATTTGTAGTGCTATACTTGGATGGCATCCTGATCTTCACCCAGAGTTGGGAAGAGCACCTCCACCACATCCAATAGGTCCTCTAAACATTTCGGAAACACATGTTGTGTGTCAATTTGGAGAAATACACTTTTGGCATGACCCAGGTTTAGTATCTAGGATACATTATTGATGAACGAGGGGTGCATGTGGATCTAGAAAAGATCCAAGTCATTCGGGATTGGTGAGCCCCAACCACTTTGACAGAGCTCCATAACTTTCTAGGTCTTGCCAATTTCTACCGCAAGTTCATGTTGGGATTCTCTCATATCACTTGGCCCTTGAGTCAAGTCACCAATGGAGGAGTGAAAGAAAAATTCTTTTGGTCTGAATATCAACAGAAGGCATTCGTAGAGTTGAAACATCACCTTTTCTCTACACTAGTGCTCACTTTACCAGACTTGCAATAGTCATTTGAGATCAAGACAGATTCCTCTAACTATGCTATTGGGGCAGTCTTTACTCAACAGGGGCATCTAGCGGCATATGATAGTGAGACACTTTCAGAAACAGTCTGAAAGTATCGCACTTATGACAAAGATATGTATTCCATTGTGCGGGCTTGCCGACAATCGAAAAATTACATTTTGGGGAAGGAAATGGTCATCCACGCAGACCACTGACCCCTATTTTTCATACATATGCAAGGGAAGTTACAGAATGATTGCCATCAAAAGTGGTCCACATACCTGTAGTAGTCCCATTTGAATATCAAGTATAAGAAGGGTAGCACCAATAATGTTTCAGACTACCTCAGCCAACCGCCGGTCATGGTGTTAACCATTGTGCTCAACTCTTATGGGCACGAGACTTTTGATTGGCCACATATCTATAAAAGCAACCTAGAGTTCGACCACACATACTAGATGCTCTTGGAGGGTTAGTAAGTTCCAGATTTTCACCTTCAGTATGGCCTGCTATGCCATCTATGACACCTTTTTGTTCCTTCAAGTGAGTGAGCCAGGATGCTTTGGGAAGAGAACTACAATCGGGCCTCTCGACATTTCAGGGTTGAGAAAACAATGGAAGTACTGCAGAAGTATTTCTACTGTTAGAATCTTCGACAAGATGTGGGTAAGTACATCAGATCCTGCACTGCTTGTGCCATTGCCAAATCAGCCATCAAGAAGTAAGGCCTCTATACTCTGCTACCTACCCCTAGTTGACCTTGGGAATCCATCTCCATGGATTACATGTCGAGCCTTCCTTCTACTAAGCATGGCAGTGATTGTGTTTCTGTGGTCGTCGACAGATTCTCGAAGATGGCCATTTTGGCGACCTACAAGAAGAATATCATAGCAGAATCCACTACTAAACACTTCTTTGAACAAGTGTGGGTACACTTTGGGATCCCAAAATCTATCATATCATATTGGGATAGCAGGTTCCTCAATTTATTTTGGTCCAGTCTCTGGTTGATGCTAGACATCAAGCTCACTAAGTCCATAACTTTCCATCCCCAAATTGATGGCCAGACAGAGGTCGTCAATAGGATGATCATACACATTCTGCACATGTACAACTCAAAGCATCCACACACATACGATGAGAGCCTTCCCTATGTCTAGCATAGCTATAACCAGGCTTTCCACAGCGCGACTAGACACAAAATTTTTCAGGTGGGCTTGGGATTCCAGCCACTATGTCTCATTGATGTGGCCATACCATTTGCAGCTACTCAGGAAGATTTGGCTCATGTCCAGTCTAAAGTTGATAAGGAAAATAGCTTCATTCAGTGCATTCAACATATCCTCCAATAGGTCCATGACATTCTAGAGAAATCAAATGCCAAGTACAAGCAACGACATGATCAACATCGGGTGCCGCACAATTTTCGAGTGAGCAACAAAGTATGGTTGCATTTGCAAAAGGAACACCTTACCGGAGCCTATCGTAAAATCAAACCACTCAAATATGGTCCTTACACCATTACCAAGGTTGTGGGAGACAATGCATTTGAGCTCAGCATTCCCCCATTCCTTAGCCTCCACCTAGTGTTCAATGTGGACAGCCTTCGACCATACTTCCCACCATTGTTGGACACATCAAACATTGCAGAACAACTAACACCTACAGAGTTAAATCCAGATTACATGGAGCAAGCCACAACTGATCAGATCATGGACACGCATATCAAGAACACTTGCCAACCAAAGATCCAACTGTATCGAGTTGTCAAAGCAGGCCAACTCCTTCACCAAGGCAAGTGGCTCACCAAGGACCAAGTTCAACAGAAGTTTCCTCATCTCATGGAGGAACTTAATGCATGGGGACCATTGCTTCCTAAGGGGGGAGGAATGATCCTGGTGTATATTGGTGGCCACTCGCCAATTCCACTTGGACCCCCACCATTGTTTCTTTTAGTTTTTTAGTTTCCTTAATTGTAGCACAATTTACTATTTTTAGCAGTTTTTCGGGTCCTAAAACTTCCGGAGCCGTTTTGAGGCGGCGACGTTTTGTGGCAATCTACCGCAAGAAATATTCTAACTAAAATAGTCTTTTCTGTTGTAGTCCTTGGAGAGATCTTTCCAATGGGTTATCATGTGCATCTAACGAAGATAATATGACCAAGTCGCAACCCCAGGAAGTCGGTTATCCAACTCATCCCAACTGAACCCATAAACCCTTGGTGTTACATCTCCTCGGCTTAGGGTTTTGGTTATTTAGGATTTTATCTTATTGTTCAATAGTAAAAAGGCCCTTGAGCCTCAATGTAGCATAGTTCAGAGGTATGTAGCCACCACATCTCTTCTCAGAGATAAGCTACCATCACCCGAGCTAGTCTTATTTTCATTCTGTTTGTAATCGTATTTTAGTACTTGATATTAATGAAATGGAGTGTTATTTCTACTGCATCCTTGTATTTATGATTATATCTGTAATTTGTTGCATTCATGTTTAAATCTGGATCAATGATGGTCATCTTAGAGAATCTGTCGACAACCACGAAAATGCAATCGTTGTCGTGCTTAGTAGAAGGAAGGCCCGATATATAATCCATGGAGATAGATTCCCAAGGCCAACTAGGAGTAGGTAGAGGAGTATACAGGCCTTGCTTCTTGATGGTTGGTTTGGAAATGGCACAGGCGGTGTAGGATCTAATTTACTCTCCAACATCCTGACGAAGTTTTGGCCAATAAAAATACTTCTCCAATACGCCACTATCTTCTCTACTCTGAATTGTCTAGTGACCCGACTCTAGTGCGCCTCCCAAATAATCTTGGCACACTCACTTAAAGGAACACATATGTGTCCCAAGTGGCATAATAGTGCATCCTAAAGGTGAAAGTTTGGAAATTTATTCCCTTCCAAGAGTGTTTGGTATATGCTGTCGAATTTTGGATCTCTCTTGTAAACATGTGGCCACCCCGATGTCTCATGCCCATAGGAGTCGAGCACAGTGATCAGCGCCATGACTGGTGGTCTACTAAGGTAATTAATGATATTATTGTTGTTTCCCTTCTTATACTTAATGTTCAAATGGAACTGTTGCAGATAGTGTGACAATTTATGATGGTGATTGTTCTACAACTTCCCTTGTGTCTGTATAAACTGTAGAGGTCGTTGGTCTGTGTGGACGACCGTTTCCTTCCCCATATTGTAATGCTTCCATTGACAATAGTTATGCACAATGGAATAAATTTCTTTATCGTAAGTGGGGTACTTTCGAACTGTGTCTGAAAGTGTCTCACTGTGGTAAGCCACTAGATGCCCATGTTGAGTAAGAACTACTCCAATAGCATAGTTGGAGGCATATGTCTCAATCTCAAATGGTTGTTGTAGGTCTGGTAATGTGAGCACTGGTACAGAACAAAGGTGATTCTTCAACTCAAAGAATTCTCGTTGTTGGGTTTCCAACCAAAAGAAATTTGCTTTCACTCCACCCTTGGTGACTTGACTTAAAGGCCAAAGGTGCATTTCTCCAAGTTAGCACACAACTTGTGTTGTCAAAGGGTTTGAAGCCTACTGAATATGGTGGAAGTGCTCTTCCAAACTCTAGCTGAAGATCAAGATGTCATCTAAATACACCACCACAAATGCATTTGTGAAGGGCTTCAATATGTCATCCATTAGTCTCATGAAGGTTGTAAGGGCGCTCATCAATCTGAACAACATGAAAAACCATTCGAAAAGGCCCTCCTCGGATTTGAAGGCAGTTTTCCACACATCGGAGGGTTCAATAGGAACCTGGTGATAACCTGACTTCAAGTCAATCTTTCTTAAATATTTGGCCCCATTGATCTAGTCCAAAAGGTCATCAATCCATAGGATTAGGTACCTATTGTGGACAGTGATCTTGTTCAGTGCCCGATAGTCAATACAATGTGTCTAGGTCCCATACTTCTTCTGTACCAATACAACCTAGCTCCCACAGGGTGATGATCTTGGTCTGGTGTGCCCTTTCTACAGTAGTTCCTGAATCTTCCTCTCGATCTCATTGTTCTCCAAAACGGAGCATCGATAGATCGGTCCATTGGGCAGCAGCGCACTTGGGGTAGATTGATGGATTGCTTGACCTGAAAGTGCAAAGGTACCCCTGTGGGTGAGGTGAATATGTCCCTGTACTCCTACACGACCTTGTCCATATATTGTTGTTGTGCATAGGATCCCTACCTAGAAGTCATGGCCACAACCTTCTTCTTGCCTTGGGGGTGAATCATAAGGAAAATGAATTTCCTAGTCTGGGAAATGATCGTACTACATTTCTTTGCACTGATCAAAGAGATGGTGGTAGGCAAGGCTACCTCCAGTATCCTGTAAAACTTATTAGCCAAAGTAATAATCATAGAACAAGGTCTAGACTCACATAAATCATGTTGCTTCCATAAATATGGTTGTCCTAACAATAGATCAGAAACTTCAAGAGGATAAATGTCACACAATACCTCATCCGTGAAGGGCTTGATGCTATAGGGAAGGCGGCAAAGATGGCTGACACTAAGATCTCATCCTTGAGAAGCCACCCTATAGTGTATGGTTGTGGATGTGTTATGGTCTTTAGGCCCAACTGCTTCATGACTTTTTTTGAAATGAGGTTCTTTTGGCTCTCACTATCAACAATGAACTGCATGGGAGAACCCTTCACCCACATTTATGAGTGGAAGAGGTGTTCCCCCTCCTCTGGATCTTCAAGCTCAATTTTCTGGATATTTGGGGTGGCCACAGTGGCACTAGGCTCCACATCAATGATATTCTTCCCTTTGTCAGTCCCCTTATTGAGTGTTGATTTAGAGTCAAAACCTACGTCCGATTTGGAAGCCTTCATCTCAACCACCAGCAACTGCTTGGCCCAAGACTCACTTATATTGTGAGTGGAGCTTTTATGGAATTCACACCATCTTCCCGTGTCCTTCTTTCGTCTTGGTGGTGTTGTTATTTTCTTGCAGATTTGACGGTTTGTCCTAAGTAGCCCCGCCTTGGCTTGGTCCCTTATTCTATGGTTTGGGGGTGCCTTTTCCTTTCTTTCGATTCACAGATCCAAAGTCTCGCTTCTCCTGTTTAAACTTCTGCCTAATCATTACATCATACTGATACATTGCGCCAAGTGAGGAAATGTACAATAACTCCATATCATCCTACATGTACTTATGTAGACAGTTGCAGTACTTGAGCACCAAATGATGCTCATTATCCTTGATACCTAGCTTTGTGCGAAAGGTATGGAAATTATTTGTGAACTTCGACACATCTTGGTCCATTCCCTACTGTAGCGTGGTCCACTTTGTATATTTATCTTCATAGCTCTCGATAAGGTAATACTGTTCCTTGATGGCATCTCAGAAATAATTCCAAGTGGGTGCAGATGAAAATAGTGAGGGCTCACTCTCGTCCTTTTATTCACAGTAGGTTTCCCACCAGTCCTTGACATGTGGGGCGGCTTTTAGAAGTGAAAACGTAATCTTTTCCCAATTGGAAAAGTCATGAATTGAAATATATCCTTCTAATAGATTTAACCATTTATCTATGACATCTGCATCTGTTAGGTCTTCGAATATGGGAATATCGAAGTTAACTTGTACCTAAAAGGATTGGCGCCTCCAGAATGGTTGTTGGATGAATATGCATCTCTTGTGGGTAGTCGTTGAAATATCTAGGCAAACGTTTCCATCATCGCATCCCTCTGTCGCTCGAGGGCTTCTTTGAGAAACATTTTGAAAGGATCTCTTGCCCCCTTGTCTTTATTTTCTTTTTCCATGGGAGGTCATCAGGTTTTGCGAGGTTGATCCTGCAATGGTTCAACCAAATCAAACCCTAACTCCTTATACCCTGAACTCATTGGGGACATCCAAAGAAAAACAGAGACAGAGCAGACCATTGTGATACCACTAATTTGAAATTAAATAGGAATGTAACAACTTATAGATATAATCATAAACACATAGATGCAGCAGAAAAACACTTCATTTCATTAATAGAAAAATATTGAACTATTCTTACAAACATAAGGGAAATAAGATAGCTTGGGCGATGGTAGCTTATCTCTGAGGAGAGATGTGGCGGCTACATGCCTCTGAATTGTGTTACAATGAAGCTCAAAGGCCTATTTATTATTGAGAAACAATGGAAAACCCTAAACATCCAAAAGCCTAACTATTGGGATGGGGTCCCCTGGGTTAGTTTCGAGTTAGATAACCCAAATTTTGGTACAATTTTGTAAAATATGTAAATTCTCTGCAATTTGTAGATGCGGAGTGCGTAGATGAATATGAGTCAAAGGGGCTTAGCCTCTTATTTTGGATAACCTTTGAGTCAGTTCACCCAAGGTTAGTGGACCATGGCATTGTATGAAAAATTCTATAAATAATTGGGTCTTAGCAAAAGAAAGAGGTAACTAGATGGAACTAAGATAGGGGATTAGGTTGATTGAAGAGTCTTAGGCAGGAGCTAAGGTAGGAAGGCTTTGCTTCTTGTACTTAGATAGGGAAAGAAAGGCTCTGCAGATGAGTGCGAGGGCCTAGGTAGAGTCTATAGTTGAGTGTGCGGACCCCTACACTTGTTTGTGCAAGGTAGTTTGAGTCTGTAATCTATTAATTGAAGATCAATAAAAGACAATTTTTCAAAGAATTACTGAGTATTTATGATAAATCTGTTAATGTTATATGTTTTTGATAAATGACTTGTTTTATGAAATATTGGTTGAATGTTACATGACTATCTTGAATATATCTTAATAATGTACACAAAGCATGTTTAAACACTTCAACGAAGACTCTAATGATTTCTCTTATGTTTTCCAGCGAAATAAGTAGATCTGTGCGAACTCCAAGTTAGGATTGTACTCTGATGCACGTAAGTAGGTGAGTCATCTATTAAAGGTCCACAAGGCTTGATTGCAGGCCTTTGCAAAGGCTTGAAGGCCACTTTAACTGAGTTGTAGTAACAAGCCCTAGGATTTTATCGATCTACGCGAAGGCAGATCCAAGGTACTGGAAAACATCACACTAGTCTCTAGATGCAAAAACGTGGTTCTTACATCCCCCCATACTGCTTCAGGTGAGACTGCAGCCTGTGCCACGTGGGTTGTTGCTGAAAGGACATGTAGTGTAGGGTTTTTTTGGTTGGCACAACTAACTCTGAACATGGGTCAGGACCCCCTAAGCAAACAAATGGTTCTGTTGTCGGGACCAGGATCTGCTTGAAAGAGATGTGTGATGTCGTATCATTGGAAGCCGACCAAGAAAGAAATTGAAAAGTGGTTAGATCGGAAGATTCACGAGTTCGCAGTGCAAGAAAACAATAATCCACACTTGTCAAAGGAAGATTGGTTGGAAAGATATATGTATACAGAGATACACAAAATATTCTTCTGCACCTTCCCAATTGAACTATATGAGTGATTAGCCAAGTTGACAGAAATTCAAGGAAGGTGGAAGGTAGATAGTCCTATAGTGTGGACTCCAGAATTAGTGCAACGACTAGAAGCCTCTAAAAACGATATCGTGCAGGTTGTTGATCATTGGCTCGTTAGAATTCTAGGAGGATTTGTTACAGAATTTGCAGTTGATACATCAGTCAGCTATAGCGAAAGCAGAGTGAAGATTCTTCAAGGGACCGCGATGTAAGTATTTAAGATCATTGAATACTTGGATTAAAATGTTGTTATGTGAAAAATGGGTGATGCCATTACCTTGATGTTTGGAGCTCCGCAAAGTGCAAGACTCTTTAGAAATCATGAAGGATCAGAACCAGAGTGTAGTCCCTTGATTGGACCTCCTTCAAGTAACAATGAAGGGGCGGGGAAGACTATGTCGTGCAGCACTATTTAGCTAATCACTCAGGGGATTCCTAGAACAAACCATCCATCCACTCCACCATTGCCTCCACCTGCACCGCATACACCTTCACCCACACCTCCACCTCCACCGCCACCTTTCAACATCACAAACGCAATGAAAATGTTGATCTTCAAGGGCATAGGAAGTGAAGATCCTGAGAAGTTATGGTTTGTTGTGAATGTTGAATAGATAGCTCAACAGATCACCGATGATAATATAAAGAAATCACAGTTCATTACCACTTTGCAAGATTGCACACTAACCTGGTACATTAAGTATTGCTCTGATAATCCTCTTGCAATGCTAGCAGAGACTAAGATGGCTTTGAACAAAGAGTTTAGTAAACCTAAATCTAACTCATAGTCGGTAATTATATTTAAAGAGATCATGATGAAGGTCGAGGAGACGCCTTGGGACTTTGATCAGAGGTTGAAGTGTCAGATCAGACAGGCTAACATGCAGATCACAGATAGCCAACATCATGAATGGTTTATAACATCGCTTTTACCCCACTTGAGAATTACTTTGTCACAAAAGAAGATAGAAACATAGGTAGAAGCCTTTGAGATCACGATGAGGCTGCATGAATCACTTATCCAGGACACGAACCTAGGGGTACAGCAGATCCACTCAAAATTAGAAAGCATGCACCTAGAATTACAGAGTTTGAAGAAAGATAAGGAAATTAAGCCTAAAGTATGCACGGCATTTTGGTGTTTGAAGCACAATGGCCATGGGCACGACAAGGATCATTGTCCCTTGTACGTGAATTATATTACAAAAGGGGGGCTGATTCCCCTAAAACTAGAAGCCCAAGTAGGGCCGAACATGGGGGTTGCGTTGTGGTGTGCCATTTGTTAAGTTACTGGGCAACATGCAATGGAAATTTTCCATTTACTTCAAAAGTTCGTTCAGACATCCCTGCAGTTGTTCTATAATTTCTGCAAATATGTGGGCCATGATGAGAACCATTGTCGAAGCTATGAGCTAATGATGGAAAGAACCCCTACGTACCATATGCAAGTAGAAACTTGGCCTCCAGATCAAGGTGTTGGAGGAGTGCATGAAAGCTATCAGGGTCAAGGATGGGGTCGAGAAGGAGGAGGACCTAGTAGAGGTCACAATCAGATTATCTTCTATAACTACAAACAGTTGGGTCACTATACGCGAGACTACCAGAATCCTACAAACCCGTCATGTCAATACTACAAACAGTTCGACCATACTATAGAAGATGCCCGTTTCTAATAGCTAAAATGCAAGAGAATAAAACACAACCTCAGCAGCCAATGCAGAATTTACAAATGATTAGGATTGAGCCCCATGAAGAAGATCAAAGCATTAATATTGTACGAAGAAATGGAATGATGACTAGCACTGATAACGGTAAACAGCCTGAAGAAGAAGGATGGGTCCACAAAGCACTAGAGAAAGAAGTTGATTTTGACCTAGACCACACTAAGGAAACTTTTTTGGAAGCTAAGAAGAGCCTCGCAGAGGCCTCCACCTCAAAAATCCAGGGAAAGATACAAGAAATCAACACATTTGCATATGTTGATCCTTCTGTACTCACTACGTTTTTGGAGACCTACATGAAATTGTTGCACGATAGCAAGGCTATGGAAGGCCTGCATGAACTAATAAATAAATGTACCAGCAAGGAAAATGCCCCTGATGAGCACTGCACGGTCAGAAAGATTGGAAAACATAAGGCATGAACAAGGCTAGAGATGAGGTTAATAGCGCAGATAGTTGATTATGAGATGGACCAAGTCATTTTAGATCTAGGGTCCGATGCGAACGTATTACTGAAATAGAGATGGGAAAGGATGGGGAGACATGAACTGCAGTGGTCTCTAATTTACCTCAGGATGGTGAACTAGCAGAAAATAATCCCCATGGGATGATTATATGGGGTAACGATGGATATCGAAAGTACGAGTGTGATGGAAGACTTTGAAGTTATAGAAATTGTCGATGAAAGTAATCCTTACCCCACACTCCTGGGAATTGATTGGGCTATTAATATGAATGGGGTCATCAATTTAAATAAAATAAAGATGCCATTTGAAAGAAAGTCTCTTAGGGTTATAGTGCCTCTATACCCCACAGAAGGGGAACACTATACTGAACTAGTCTGTGATTATAAAGAAAGTGACGATGAATTGGATCAACTTTACAAAATAATAGCACAAGACTAGGAATAGATCAATCCTATAGCATATGAGCATATTGCATGGGACTGAGAGAGTTCCTGCACCTCTAATTCGGACAAGGAGTTAGAGCATTGGCAGAATTTCTTACATGAAATTTCTACATTGCAATGTAATATGATGATGAAGTCATTGTGCTGTGTTTCGTCGGAGGTAAGAAAATTACCTTATTTTGATGGTTTAATTAACATAGATCTATTTTTGGAGGAATTTGAGCATGCGGTCCCTGAGGACCACCGCTTCCAAGCATTAGAGTTGGCATTGTGTGCTACACCTGCACAATGGTGGGGTACGCATAAGGATAGTTTTGCTGGATGGAGAGATTACAAAAGAATGATGAAGCTACAGTTCAGGCGTGCTAAAAACAGAATGATTGAGAAGTATAATGGAAGGGATGATCCATGCAATCATCTAGCGAAGTGGACTAAAGCATGGGGAACAGAACTATAGCCAGAATGGGTACATATATTTTGCCATACCTTGGACATAATTGCCATGAACTGGTATCTAGAAACAAAGCTCCGCCATGGCACTGTGAAGTGGGATGTATTGAAGGAAGAGTTCTTATTGACTTTCAACTTTGAAGATGGCTTTGCAAGCATTGATGAAGTGCTACAAGAGATTAAGGCAATTATCTTTAGAATGCCGAAGGAATCTATGGAATGGACCCAACCAGACTGGAGCACCAAGCCGCACCATGCATTAGAATGTTATAATGTGACCACTGAAGAGGGAGAAGAAGACCCAAGGAAAATCAATATTCTGGAGGCAAAAGGGCATCATGAAGTCGAAGGACCACAAATAGAAAACCCATACATCTCTGCACCTCTCAAAATAAAGCAAGTAAACATTGGCACTATTATCACCCTAAAAAAAATTTCAAAACTTTGGAACGTTTGCCTTATTTCTAGTCATGGTCTTATAATAGGTTTTGAGTCATCGCATGCCTAAATGGATACGTGATAGGATTAGAGTCTCAGTAGTGTCATTCTCATTTCCAAACCCCTCTTCTAGTCATGGTGTTAAAGGGTTAGGTCATGGGGTTAGAAGTCTAAGGTCATATTTCATTTCCAAGCAAAGTTTGACAACCTTATTCCATGTCTTAGAAGTCTCACCTTGTGTTTAGAAGTCATATCTCAAGTCATTTTGAAGAAATTTATAAATTAGCTAGGAATCCACGTTTTCATAGCGTATACAGTGTAAAAATCCTATTTTGCGCTAAGAAATCACTGGAGCAGCCTTTTTTAGTAGAAAAAGTTGTTTCAAGTAGTCAACTTCCAGGAGGTTGTTTGAGACACTGAAAGCATATTTTGGAAAAATAAAAGAGGTTTGTATTCCTAACATACTAAAATACAAAAACCTATTTCATTTGCTTCAAATTAATTATGATCTAGGAGAAGTTGATGACTCAACTTGCGCTATGAAACTGTTGTAGGAGCAGTTTTTCACAAATCAGAATTTTCCAGTTTACACCTGATATCTAGAGACAATTTCTGGGTAGTAGGAAAGGTATCGAAAAAACCCAAGAGAGGTTTTTGTTCAACACCGAGTTTTCTACTAAATCCTCCTTCAGTTTTGCAAAATAAATTTTTGATGAGGAGATAAGAGCTCTGTCCCAACACCTATTTTTCAATTAGAACAGAGCAGGGGACAGTCTCCTAGTTTTCAGGACAAATGAAGGAGAAGTTATTAAAGGCCAGCTGGAGGGTTATGGGCATCAACAAGGTCAAATTTAAGGTGGAGCAACTATCAATAATTGAATTTAATTCCTATATTATGTTGTTGTTATCGTAATAAGGAGTTGTACTCCTAATTGTATTAGGACTCTAAGACAGTCAGTTAGCTGTCACTTGTATTTAATAGTCTGCTTTATGGTTAGAATAGGTGTCAATCATTGAAATTCGAATTCTCTTGATGAAGGATCATGTAATCCTTATTGTAAAATCTATATATGAAGCAAGAGATGAAATTAGAGATGGTTGGAAAATGATATAGAAAAAGACTACTTTTGTAAATGTTGTGCAAGGACTGATATATACAGCAGCAGTTTGAACTTTTCTAAAGCTAAGATTCTTAGTGTAATTCAGTGAGTTTTATCTTTTATCTTTGATATGTTTTACTTCCATATTATTAATGCTTATTACTCAAAATTCATGTAGGAACATGCTCTAACTTCCTTTAGTGTTAAACTATGGTGAATTCAGTTCTTGGATCCTATCTTTGGATGTTTTTCTTCAATGTTTTAATACTTATTACTCAGAATTCATGGTTACTCATGCTCTGACTTCCTTTAAGTATTAAACTTTGATGAATCACTTTAAATACTTTCCTTTTGAATACCTTGATGTGTCATTACTCATAATTCATGCCCACATGCTCTGACTTCTATGAACTTCAAGCTATTGAAACTTTCCTGAATGTGTTACCCTTTCATTGAAGTATATAGAAGCCTCAGTTTTATAAGAAGAGCTATTTTTTATCTTTATCTCTATCACTGACTCCATATCCCAATGGTAGAAAGTTTCCATCTTTCAACCTATAAACATATAAAATCACAAACCATAGAGTTAGCCATCTATCCATATCTTCAATCAATATCATTAACCCTTTGAGAGAGCCCTCTCAGGCTGAGGAGGCTAAGCCTTAGCTAAAAGATTGGTTTGAAATAGTTACACTGAGATGGTTTGATCAACAACCTATCAAGGTCATATTTTGGTGATAATAGGCACTAAGGAAGAACCGAAGTTCATGAAAATTAGAGATTACTAGGACGACGCTATAGTAGATAAAGTTGTTGAATTACTCCGCGAGTACCAAGACCTCTTTCCAACTAAGTTTTTAGATGTAAAGGGCATAATCAGTGATTTGGGTGTTATGAAGATCACACTAAAGCTGGATGCGAAGCCTGTTAAACAGAGGACTTACCACCTTAATCCTAAGTATAAGTAAAGTTTGCCAGGAGTTGTATAAGATGTTGGAGGCAGGCATCATAGTACTTGTTTAAGAATCTGATTGGTTAAGCCCGATGTAGTTCAAGAAAAGAAACAAAAGGGAGAAATATGGATCTACGTAGATTTGCATAAGCTTAACAATGCATGTGTCCATGATCCATTTTCAACGCCATTCACAGACGAAGTGCTAGACAATGTTGGAGGGCAGGAGGCCTATTCCTTTACTGATGGGTTTTCAAGGTATCATCAAATCAAGATCATGCTAAAGGATAGAATAAAAACAACCTTCGCAACAGAGTGGGGTCATTTCCAATACATTGTGATGCCATTTGGACTAAATAATGCGCCTACGATATTTTCCCGCGTAGTCATAGAAACATTCAAGGAGTTCATTCATAAGTTTCTGGAGGTATACTTTGATGACTAGATGTTGTTTGGATTAATGAAGCACCATGTAGCAAGTCTGCGCCTGATGTTGTATACATATCACAGATACCAGATCGTGCTGAATTTGGGAAAATTCATATTCTGTGTTCCTTTTGGGATCATTTTGGGTCATGTTGTATGCAAGCAATGATTGATGGTGGACCCTGCAAAGATTGCAGTAATTGTGAACTTGGAGGCCCTTATGAACGTCAAGCAGTTGCGCGCAACACTGGGACATACAGGATACTATAGAAAATTTATCAAAGCTTATGCTCAAATTACTGCGCCCATAGAGAAACTACTAAAGAAGGACGTGACATTTTGTTGGGACGAAGAATGTCCGCACAGCTTAGATGTGTTAAAAGAAAATATGGTCACTACGCCGATCTTGGTATTCCCCAATTGGAAAAAGGAGTTTCATGTACATGTGGATGCTTCTTGCATTGCACTAGGTGCAGTACTAACACAGACCGGTGAAGGATAACTAGACCATCCTATAGCCTTCGCAAGTAGGAAGTTATAAAAGGTCGAGAAAAAATATTCAACAAATAAGCACGAAGGGCTAGCCATGGTCTACACGTTGCAAAAATTCTAGCATTATCTATTAGGAGGACATTTCAAGATCTATACATATCATTTTGCCTTAAAATACCTGGTCAACAAGCCTATGTTGCGAGGGGGAGAATTTGCAGATAGTTTTTATTATTTCAGGAGTATGACTTTGAATTCATTATGAAGCCAGGAAGCTTAAATGTGGGACCTGACCATCTGTCGCAAATTGAAACAGGAGAGGAACCTAGTAATTTATAGTAAGGGTTGTTAGATGTGCAACTCTTTGAAGTGTGCATAGCATATGACAATTTTGCAAACATTATTCACTTCTTGACTACAAGGATGGCACCAGAAGGATATACAAGTCAACAGAAGAAGGAATTAGTAGTGCACAGACCGATTTTTCAATTATTGTGGGACATTTGTATAAAATGGGCACAAATTAAATATTGTGAAGATATGTGTGAGACTTTGAGTGGGACAGCATTCTCGCTGAAGCTCATGGGGGAGCTATGGGAGGCCATTATGTAGGAAAAGTAACTGCACATAAGATTTTGCATGTAGGTCTATGGTGGCCAACATTTCATAAATATTCCAAGGTTATTGGGCGCGAGATCCCCCAAGGCAAGTTTTGGGGCTTAAAGCCAAAGTTTTGACTAAGTCTGATGTAAAGACTCCACGATTTGTGGGCGTGGAGCACGAAGTTGTAATTGAGTCATAGGGTTGCCTGCCCTTGCTTTTGTAATGTAACTTCGGCTTGAGAGTTCTACTCATGGTCCGCAGACCATGGGATTGTATAAATAGAGCGAGGTTCTAAGTGTAAAGGGAGATTGAATAATCAAAGAGAAGATGAAGCATTGAGTCTAAGTTGAAGTGTAAAGTTGAGTCTTTGGGTTTTAGAGTAGGAGAAAGCTCTGCAGCTAAGTACGTAGAGGCCTAGCAGTCCACAACTAAGTGCGCAAACCCCTACAGCTGAGTGCGCGGGGTGATTCGAGTCTATACTTGTTGAGAAAATAATAAAGAGAAGTTTCTTATCATTCTGTGTGTATTTTTCTTGTTTTATGCATTGAAGTATATTGGGTATGAATTGAAAGTTTACTATTTATTTGTTGCGCGAACTTATATGAATGTGTTGAATTAGCGAATATAAGATAAGCATCTGTTTACGCGAAGTTAACTACAGTTATAAGAAGATAAGTAAGATCCACAGGGTAACTTAGGAAAAGAGCATAGATCATTGCCTTAGCAACGTGGAAGCACCTCAGCCCCTGGTTAGGGTTATGTAAAGGCGATTATAACAGATCCTGAAGGCCTCACAAGTCAGGAAAGTGTGCAAAGTGACCTGCACTAAGGTATTCACAGTTGGACTAAACTAACCCCTCAGACATCTCAAGGGTGCGGAAACATGGTTCCAACATCCCCCCATACTTCTTTGGGTGAGACCTCAATCCACGCTCCTCGGGTTGTTGCTGAAAGGGCCAGTAGTACAGGGATTTGTTTGGCTAAAGAACTTTGAACCTGGGTCAGGCCCCCTAAAGCCAATAAATGGGACCGGAATCTACATATAGATGTCTGATGTCGTATCATTGGAATCCAACTAAGAGGGAAATTGAATGTTGGTTGGACAGGAGAATTCACAAGTTCACAGCATAGGAGAACAAGAATCCGCAACTATCAAAGGAAGAGTGGTTAAACTGCTACCTGTAGAAAGAGATCCATGAAATTTTCTTCGCATCTTTCCCTCCTGAGTTGTACAAGTGGACTGTGAAGCTAGTCGATAGCCAAGGAAGGTGGAAGCTCAACAATCCTATTGTGTGGACCCTAGAGTTGGTGCGCATATTAGAAGCATCAAAGGATAATATCGTGCACCTTGTTGATCATAGGCTCGATTAGATTATAGGATGATTCATTATTGAGTTCACAGTAGATACTTCAATTAGCTATAGCGAGGCTAAGCGATGCTTTCTCAAAGGACCGCGAGGTAAGTACGTAAAGTATCTGAATACTTGGATTAAAATGTTATTGTGTGAAAAGAGTGTTATGCAATTACCTTGATGTCTAGAGCTACGCGAAGTGGAAAAACCTACATAAAAAAAGGAACTAAGGGACCAGAGAATAGTCCTTTGATTTCACCTCTGCGAAGGGACGAGGAAGAGCTCACAAAGGTCTCGCTACAAAGTGCGATCACTTGGATAAGGTATAGGATTACGCGCATACGACTCCCACCCACACCGCCACCAGCTTCATCGCATTCAGCTCCATCTTCACTCGTACCACCTCTGCCACCACCACGATTCAATATGGCAAGCGCAATAAAGTTGCATGTGTTCAAGTGAGTAGGAAATCAAGATTCAAACCAGTTTTGGTTCATGATAAGAGCTATATGGGAAGCGCAGGGAGTTATAGATGATAATATAAAGAAAGAAACATTGGTCAGCACTCTGCAGAATTACGTGCTGACCTGGTATATTAAGCATTCTAATGACAAACCGAATGCGGGGATCGCGGATATCCAAATTGCGCTGAACAGAGAATTTAACAGGCTGAAGTCAGAGGAACAGTCGATCAATGGATTCAAAGAGATCACAATTCTACCAAGCGAGACTCCTTGCAGCTAGATCAGAGGTTGAAGTGCACAATTCATGAAGCTAATATGACTTTTACGGATGGACAGCACCATGAATGGTTTGTAGCATCACTAACGCCGCATTTGAGGAACGCACTGTCGCAACAAAGGTTAATGACTTAGGCAGAGGCCTTAGAGATCTCAATGAGGCTACATGAGACCCTGATATAAGATCCTAACTTGGGAGTTCAGCGGATCCACACGCAGTTGAAAAACTTATGCCTTGAGTTACAAAGTCTGAAGCAAGACAGGACAGCCCGACCAAAAGTGCGTGAAGAGATATGGTGCATTAAATGTAAGGGTCAGGGTCATGATAAGTACAATTTCCTGGTATTCGTGAATTACCTGGTGAGAAGAGCACCAATACCGCTAAGACTGGAGGCACAAGTAGGACCTAGCGTGGCACTTGCTTTGTGGTGCGCAATTTGTCAAATAGTAGGAAAGCATGCTACGGACAACTGCCATTTGTTGCAAAAGTACACACAAAATTCGCAAAAATTGTTTTGTAATTTTGGTAGATCGGTTGAACACGATGAGCGCACTTGTAGAATCTATGAGTTGATGACGGATACAACTCCCACCTACAGAGTTCAGGCCAAATCGCAGCCCTTGACCAAAACGTGGGAGTGGCGCCAATAGGATTACAGGGGCATAGGCGAGGCCGAGGAGAACCTAGAAGACGTCGTGGACAGCTGATATGCTACAATTGTGGAGGGCCAAGACATTATGTCCATGATTGTACGAATCCAACGCATCCATCATGTTTGTATTGTACCTTGTTTAATCATGAGACGAAGGATTGTCCTAGGTTGATAGCTAGGATACGCGACAAGGGAGTGCTACCACCTCCCCAGACTCTGAACCTGCAGATGATGAGGTCTAAGCTGCGCGAGGAAGATTCAAATGTGAACATTATGCTCCGAAGTGGAATTACGACGGGAGATGATAAAGGAAAATAGCCCAAAGATAATACTTGGGTTCACAAGGCTCTGATGAAAGAAGCAAAGTTTGATTTAGAGCAGGCTAAGGAAACCTTCATGGAAGCTAAGAAGAGCTTCGTTGATGCCTCCACTTCAGGAAACAAGGATAGACCGGAGCCAGAAATGGACCCATATATGCTTACAACATTCCTAGAAACATGCATGAAGCTACTGCATGACAATAAGGTTGTAAAGGGATTGCAGGAACTCATTAACAGATGTGGTGGGACCATGCCAGGAGAACCACACATAGTCTGGAAGATTGGAAATCATGCGACGAGGACAAGAAGAGAAATGAGGTTAACTGCACAAATTGGAGAATATGAGATGGACCAGGTAATTATGGATTTAGGATCGGATGCGAACATTCTACTAAAGCAAACATGGGAGCACATGTGAAGACCTACGCTACAATGGTCTCTTATCCAACTGCGAATGGAAAACCAGCAAAAAAATAATATTATGGGGAGATTGCAGGGAATCACCATGGATATTGAAGGAGCAAGCACGCTAGCAGACTTTGAAGTAATAGAGATTGTTGATGATAGCAATCCCTACCCCAAGCTCTTAGGAATCAATTAGGCCACTGACATGAAGGGGGTGATTAATCTAAAGAAGCACAAGATGATTTTTGCGATGAAGTCTTTGCGCGTAGTTAAACCTTTGGACCCTACTGAGGGATCGCGCTATAATAAGTTAGTGCGTGACTATGAAAGTGACAATGATTTGAACTATCTATAAAATAACCATGTGAGAGCAAGACTGGGTAAATCCTAACACAGATGGATGAATTTCATGGGAGCACAAAAGCTCCTGTACTTCAGATTCGGATGAGGAGATAGAGCGGTGGCAGAACCAGTTACACGAGGTAACCACGCTGAACTGTAATATGATGATACGATCATTGCACTGCATATCGACAGAAGTGAGGGATCTGCCTACTTATGATGGATTAGGTGAGGTAGATGCTTTCTTGAATAGATTTGAAATGGAGGTGCTGAAAAATCAACGTTTCCAGGCTTTGAAGTGGGTACTACACGCTATGCCTGCGAGGTGGTGGAGTACGCACCAAGGAAACTTTGAGGAGTGGCATGAATGTAGGAGAATGGTGTACATGCATTTTTGGAAGCCTAAGATGCGACTAATAGATAAATACAATGTACAGGATGGTCTGCACCGCATCTATCTAGGCGGGTACAGGCATATGGTAAACAACCTACACGGATGCACATGGACTTTGTGTTGGGGAACACGATCAATAAGCATGTGTTAGGGTCACAATTGTGCAAACGATCCCTCAAATTGGAATGACAGAATGTGGAAATAACAAGTGCACAGAAGGTTATCCATGTGGAAGCCTTTAATAAATTGTGCGAAGCACTAAACAAGGTTTGTAATACGCAACGAAGTGATTGGGACCTACACGTACCAGTAGTCCTATGGGCTTATAGGGCAATGTGAAAGAAACTAATGGAACAGATGCCTTATAGGATGGTTTGTGAAGCAAACACAAAAATACCGATGAAATATATCATGCCTAGTCCGCGAATAGAAGTGCCCACAGATATGACAGATCGTAGAGCCTTGAAAGAAGAGGAATGCTTAGGACCTGATGAAGAGATCCAGTAGGGTGATCTTAGGCTCCAACAACTTATGAAGGAAAAAATTTTCTTGAGCGAGGAAATCGCTATGGTAGAAGAAGAATTCAAAGAGCTAGAGGAAGGAATAAAAATGGATTTTCTTGATAATAAGGTTGTGGTGATACCACAAGATGCACGCAATTACGATGATAAATTTGGAGGCTACCATTGAGAGTTGATAAGTTTGATGCCTTGGACTGGACCGCGTATTACTAAGGGGATCACAGATAGTGGCATGATGCAGGTATTAAATTTAAAAGGTGAACTTTTCCCCGAAAATGTAAGCAATGGTCGGTCGAAACCATATACAAGTGGCACGGCCACCTAACTAGCCGTGGGAAGCACAGTCTTAGCACTCTAGGCAATTGAAAAGATGCGTGGGACTATAAACTACTCTTCCGGAGAGCTACGCGATGTCAAGGCCGCGTGCAGGAGTGAAGTGTCACAGGGTCCACGACAGCGCAAAGGTAGTTGCACTGCCGTGCTGGTTGGCTGGAAAGTGATCGTTATAGTCACTATTCACAATGTAATGCTTGGTTTGAGACCAAATGGAGCAAGTGGAAAGCATTAAGGCAAGCTTTATGGGCAATATTTTGGAAAATCTACCGCCAAGGGAGCATTAATGGACTGGATTTTGGAAGAACGGTCAAATTTGAATTCAAAATGCGCTATAAATTACAAAGGGTTGCCCAGCAAACAACACTTGGCCATTTGAGAATTGAGTTTTCGTACACCTAGAGTATTCTAAAACAAGACTTGCTTAACCTGTTGAGAGCATTGTTTGAGCACTCAGTTGAGCAGTTGAGATATTTTTGGACAAACTGTAAGGCATACTTTAAGGCATGCAGTGCCCGTCAAAGAACTTGTAGACTATCATGAAGAGATGAGCTACCACTACACCCTCAAGTATCTTTCCAACCCTTTGAGAAGTGGACGATTGATTTTGTGGGGCCAATTCAGCCCCATGGAAAGAAAACGGGTGCGCATTATGTTATCACTACGCTGGAATATCTAACCAGATGTGTGGAAGCATAGACGGTTAAGGATTGTACAAGGGCTACAACTAAAAATTCTTGTTTGATTATCTCTTAACAAGTTTTGGATCCCTAAAAGTGTTGATGAGTGACATGGGTATGCACTTTTTGAATGAAATGATCAGCATGTTGACTGAGGAGTTTCAATTCTACCATCAGAAGAGTACACCATATCACTCGCAGAAAAATGGAACTGTTGAAGCCTTTAACAAGATTTTGGAGATCACGCTGACGAAGATTTGCAACATGCAATGAAATGATTGGTATGTAAGCATACCTACAATGCTATGGGATTATAGGACTACTTGTAAGAAGTTGAATGGAGAAATTCCGTTTAGAATGGGCTATGGGGTTGAAGTCATGATGCCGATGGAATACATGGTGCCTAGTTTGTGCATAGCAGCTTTAACGAATATGGCAGATCGCGAGGCCTTCGAAGATTGGCTCGTGCAGCTCATGGAGCTCAAAGAAGACCGATTTTTGGCAGGATTCCATCAACAAGTATAGAAGGAACATGAAAAAGCATGGTATGATCACAATATCAAGCTTTTCACATTCAAGATAAATTATCTTGTCATGTTATATGATAGTAAATTCACTAAATTTCTGGGTAAACTTGAGATGCATTGGTTAGGGCCATATATTTTCAAAGAAATTACAAATGGAGGCATTCAGCTCGTGAAGCTGAATGGGGAACCCTTCTCGAAAAGAATGAATGGGAGCAGATTGAAGTTGTATACAGGGGATCCTACGCAATGACTATATGGCAACAGGATAGTCTCAGTGCTCTAGGCAGTTGCAAGGGAGTGTGGGACTATAAACTACACTACCCGGTGGGACTATAAAATACCAGTAAAGTTGTGCTCATGAAGTTGTGCCAAAGGGGAAGGTATTGCGCAGCCCAACAGGAAAATGATCATTGGAGTTATTCTTCATGACTTGATGGCTAGAAAATGGTTAAGAGGAGCGTGGTGGTGACAATTAAAGCTAAAATATTTGAGGATTTTCTGCCAAAACAACATTTATTATCAGAATTTGGGTGGAACGGTTAGATTAGAATTCAAACCCCCCTATAACTTACACATGCCGGTCCAACAGAGAACACTTTGCGCTCTAAGACTTGTCGTTGAATTTTGTTGTCTATTGCCTATGAGCCGATCGTTCTGGGAAGAATTCCTGTCATGAGCAAATGTTTCTCCCGTAGCCAGAGAGTTATTTATGGAGAGAATGACTACCATTAACCCCGCTGAAGCCCTGGGTTCGAAAGTCGTTGTGTCTGGCGTGCCAGGATTGGAAGTGTCTAGTGTAGAGGCTACGCCTACAATTCCCACAGCGCCAAGGTCACCTAGGCCAAAGCAAACTATGGCTAAAGAAAAGAAGCCTGCTAAGAAGGAATAGAAATTGGCCGCAAAGGAAAAATCAAAGAAGCTGTGTCGGTGCATGCATCATCGAGGAAGCGTACCAAAACACAAGGAAAGCAGAAAAAGGATAAGATGCATAAAAAAGTAGTGGACCTGGAGGAGGAAGAATTTCAGGGAATGGAAGATATTGATGCCAAAGGAGTGGAGCCTATGATGAGGTTTCCTGAGTATATCCCTCCATAAATGGGAAAAGCTAAGGTCACAAAGGACCCTGATATGGGGAAATTTACGGTTTCAACGTATTTCAATTGATGTTCGAAGGTCCTTGGCTGGCACGCATTCCACTACTCAAAATGGAAGATTGGGACCTCGCAGACCACACAAATTTTCCGCACTTGGTGACCCATAAGTGTTACACAGCATTTTGTCACTATCCCTGTACTCCCCATTCCTTGATCCTGGAGGACCTCTACAGTGAACCCCGCGTGCTTTTCCTTCATGAAGAAACTCCCTTTGTGTCCCTCTTCATGAGCATATCAATTCCCTTTTGCACCATTTCCCCTAAAACTTCTGTTTTGCCCATTTTACAAGACCAAATTTAATGACCCTTGTCTCCCCCGCGCTGATGTGAAGAAATTAGCATTGTTCCTCGCACGAACCAGAGTGACTGAGATGTGTTCCAGTCACGTCGGTCCTATTATGGAAAGTTTTTTAAATTAGGAGTCGGAGCTTCCAGCTCTAGAAGCTTTGTAACAGAATTCTAGTAAATGTTTTGGTCGGACAGGGTCGAGGATGATAGTTTGGGCTCCTTTCCCTTATAATGATGGAACTACCTCAAGGGATAAGACCTTCTCCCATGAGAAGAGGATCCATCTCCCATCCATTTTTCCTATATAAACCTCCCTTCTTCCCAACCACAATCTAGTCAGAGTGTTGATGTTGGTGTGCTTATGCTATTTTGGCTTTGAGTAGACAACAAACTATTACTAGCTGTAGCTATCTAGTTGTGTGAGGGAGAATTGTGATTTGGTTTGGAGTGAAGCCTAAAGGGAAGAGCTTTAAAACTATTTTTGATTGAGGCCATCATGGCAATCTAGTAGAAGTGTATGGGAACCTAGTCTTATAAGAGGAGGACTACGACATCAATATGAATGGTTGTAATCTCTCTTTGATATTAATATATGAAACTATCAATTGATTTACTACATGTTTTGTAATATTACATATTCATGGCTTAATGTTTCTTGACTTGTTAGGTAGGTTGAATTTCAATTTGTCTATTACCATGTTTGTTGCCCATTGTTGTTTACTTCTTTCAGGTGCTTGAAGAAGGAAGCAAGAGATCGTTGGAGCGATCAAGCAAGGACGTCATCAGGCAAGAGAAGTGGACCAAGAGGTAGGCCCTCTTGATTGATTCTAACCTAAGGAAATCTTCCATAGAATGTATCTGTTGTGGCTAGACCCATTATCAGGCTAGAGGAATTCATTCATGTCTGCACTTATAATTTTACTTCACCACGAATTAGCGACTCCGCAGGGGAACCCATCTTTTTGTTTACCTTGGATTTCATGATTTCGTGAGAACTTTTCTAGTTCCAAGTTTTCCCTTTGGTTTTGTTTCTTTTCTCCTACTTACTGGTCTAAGTCTAAAATTCATAGTAGTAGATCTGGTCCCTGTTTCAATAAAATTTTATTTTTCCTTAGCTCCCTCAATCAGCGCACTTAATTCGCTAACAATCACGTTGATCAACGCGAGTTGCTGAGAAACAGTCGCGCCAACCAACCTCTGTCACTTGTTGTCAGTTACGCAGTCACGCTGATGCCTATAAGTGAAGATTAGGGCTTGATCCCAATCTTGGCCAATGTGTTTTTCTCTTGTATTTTTGACCCCGTAAGCCTTTTGGACCGTTTTCTCCCTAATTAGAAAGCTAATTTTCATTTGATTTTGTTTGCTTGTTGGCTTATCATCTTTCTGCTTGATTGATTGAGCCATTGAGTGGCCAGCGAAACTAGGGAATCTAGTTGGTCATCCATTCAGCAGTTTGTGAACTCATTAAGTCGGGTTATAGGTGTGCTTGCTCTTTGAATTTTGTTTTTGGTCCTTTTTACGACTTTGACCCCTTTTTGCACAAGTTTGAAAAGTTTTCGTTTGCTTGCCTAAACGTTTCTTTGCCGGCATGGATTACGTTGCTTGTCTTGTGTTTGGTAAAGTCAGTGTTTCATTGATCTGAATGAACTTCTCTTTTCATGTTTTCATCTACTTGAAGAGATTATTGACTCGAAAAAAATTCATTGAAAGATTATATGTGAAAATTTTGTTTCGTTGTTTCATGAAAAAGTATGAAATTCTAGCTTGTTGCATCATTGTGCTACGATAATTTGCATCATTAAAAGACTAGAATTGCAACAGCATTTGAAAAAGGAAGAGAATTTTTTGCTTTTGAAAGGACTAATAGATAAGTGCTTGTCAAGGAATTAGGAATTGGAATGCATTTTTCATTAGTTTATATTTTGAAAAAGTAAGGTAGTGAAATATCATTTCGTTTTTCAGTTGCTTGATTGTTTTCATTTGATTGAGTAGTTTATAACCTCTCTAGTGTAGGCATTTCATCAAATTGAAAGGGTCTTGTCTCATTTAGTTGCATTTAAGGTTTTTCGAGTAGCATCGCTAAGACCTAAAAACTAAAACATAACTCAAGATAAACCTTAAAATGAATTCAATTAACCTAAGGCATATTTGACATTAACAATCATATCTAGAAGGTCTAGGCTAGAGATGTGTTTCAGCGTCTTTAAACCTAGCAGCTCCCATTAGCTTAGGTATTAGAGAGTGCTAGTACGGATTTGTGCTCCCCGTACCGTTGAGTAGATAATGTTATATCCCAATAGGATGCAATCCTTTTATCCTTAGGAAGCCGAGTCGGCCACCTTGCAAACATGATACACTGAACACAGCATTCGGGGAGATTGTCTGCTCATACTTCTTGGTTCGCCAGGAGGTATTCTGTAGTTCACAATTGCATGGTAATCTTGTTTACCTAGATCATACCGAGCAATCATTTGATATTTTTGACTCATTAAACTTAAAATATCATTTTAGCACTTGTCCTTTTGATCTCGTTTCCAATCAAAAGTGATAGAGTCATCTTTGTTTCTTTCTCAACTCTTAAAAAATGAAAGAGCATCAGTATTTTATGTCTTAATAATTGATTTCCCACGGTCCAAAACACCTTGTTAGTATTTTTCTGAGACCAAATCGTGATTTTCCTTAAAAGAACATTTTAAAGCCCTGAAGTTAATTGTTCCATCGACTAAGACAAGGTCATTGTGGCTTAACCACCTGGTTCACCCAATTCCTCTTCCTCTCCTCCATCTAAAAGATTGTCTGAGGAGCCACTTCCTGAGTTACCATAGTCACTCGAGGACCAAGATGTTGAACTCGCAATTGTTTTGAGTATTCAAGCATTTTCATCTCGTCCTCCGCCTACTTTCGATACTGGGTCATCTGCTAATCTTGGCGCAGAATCTTCGGACAACCCCATTCGAACTCTAGAGAACTCGTCGACCACTGACATGAGCTTGGACTAGTCATCTACCCTCTGAACCCTCTATTTGACCTTGTTGTGATATCACCACAACATCCTTACAGTCTATATGAATAGCTAGGAGTTCCTTTGGAACTATCCCCTCATACTCATTCAACCATTCGTCATCGTTTGTTTTCAGACATGGAACCTAAAGGCAATGCTCCAGTCACATCTCCAAATGAGTCCAAAGTTTCTACTCCACACACCATTCAGGGGGAAGATTTTTAGTTTCCTTCCGAGGTTTTCCCCTTTTCATAAGGCATTCCTGCTAGTTTTCACCCAACTACACATCTTTGGCGCAATTGGTTTTAGGTACACATAATGCCTCATCACTTTACCATAATCCTGTTTGGGTGTCAGGTGTCAAGCCTACCTCAGCTCTATTCATTGTGAATATGAATTCCCAACAGGTTGTTACTTTAGTCCCGGTGCAACCCAGCATTCTGAATACTCTTGTATCATCAATCCTAGTTACCTGTCAGGCACAACCGGCAATTTCAAATATTATCTCTGTCAGTTCCTCCATCCCTCTAGTCAGTGGCCAAGTTGTGCCACTGCCTGGGGGGTAGAACTTGAATGTTTCTATGGTCTCAAGTGCCACTAATGTGAGCATCTCACAAGCTCACATGCTTGGTATAAACCAACCTTCTTCTAATATTATTTATAACCCTACTGATCCTACTAGATCAAGCAATATCCAGTACCAACAGGTTCACAATCTCACTGGTCCATCTGGATCGAGCAAATTTCAGTATCAGCAGTCCCATGGGGCTCAATTCCACTACCAAAATCCTTACGTTCCATGTGGTTCTCAAATAATGGTTAATCAACCTTACACCCTCCAATCTAGGCAGTACATCCAGCCTGGCTATGGCCAAATTTAGTTCGGTAATCTCCTGGGCAGTGTTCAAGTACCCTTGCAATAACAAGGATAGCCTCTACAACAAAAAGGAAAACCTTTGTTACCACAAGAGCAACCTTTGTTGTAGCAAGGGCTCTCCATGCAACAGCAAGGGAAAATTATCCTGCAGCAAGGTCAACTGCAACAATTGCAAGGTCAATCCTTACAATAGTTGTAACAAGCCACGCAGTAGCAGATGCAATATGCTCCGTACACCTCTCAACCCATGTCCTTGCAAGGCCAACCTTTGTAGCCCTAGGGAAAAATTTTGCAACTGTAAGGTCAACCCTTGCAACAGCAAAACCAACCAAGGCAGCAACAACACTTGTATACATATCAGCAAGGTCAACTCTTGCAGGGGCAAGGTCAAGGTCAAGTCCTGCAGTAGCAGGCTTAGAATCCTCATGTCCTAGGTCAATAGGTTCAGAATCTTTTCCACCAAGGGAATCAGGTAAAAAATCCCTACATCCAAGGGCAACAAGTGTATCAACCTTATGCCCAAGGACTGCAGGTCCAAAACCCTCTTGTTCAGGGACAACAGATCCCATATCCATATGTCCAAAGTCAACATGCTCAACAGCATTTTAACTCGTACATGTCTTATCATCAACCTATGGCTGGACAGTTCCAAGGTATTCAAGGTCAAAATTCTCCCTATGGTCAAGGTAATCCGCAATGGGGGAAACCTCAGATGCCATATGGACAAAATCCCCCACTGTGGGGCCAAAATCCTTACCAGCAAAGATGGGCTCCTCCCTATGGGCCCGCTTATCGACCTAGCATGCCTTTTAACACCCAATTACCTTTCTTGGCTACACGCGAGTTTCCATATGTATTGTGCCTTATGAATGATCTGATCCTTCATTCACCATACTGGCCTCCGGTGTCGTCCAAGATACCAAGTGATTGCCCAAAGTTCAATGGGAAAGCTAAATAATATCGTCAAGCCCATCTGATGACATATCACCTCTGGTGCTCGTCGAACTCATACGTGGATGATTCCATTCATCTCTATCTTTTCCAATGAACCCTCATGGGTGTTGCAGCAAAATGGTACATCGAGCTACCTCGAAGTAATTACCATGACTTTAACTCTTTAGTCATGGCTTTCCTCACGCATTTCCAGTTGTCGATTCACTATGAAACTGGCACCTATTTTCTCACATCACTTAAGCAAGATACTGCAACACACGTCTCTGATCACATCCATGAATGGAGACGTAGACGTCGCCTAATAAAATTCAAGATTGTTGATCAGTTTCTTACTGAATGGTTTACCAAATCATTCATGGAACCAATTTCTCATCATATAGCTATGTGTGGATGCATCACTGAAGAGCAGACCATCACTCGTGCCCAGTACTTGGATCTGGTTTACTCTCAATCTGACATTTTATACGAGTTATTACCTAATGCTCCATGTCCATCATCTGATCTTGCAGCATCAAAGTCACCAGTTGTACCTCCTGTTGATGGAGATATTGGTTCAGTATCCCAGACCCCACCTAAAAATTCTACCTAATAGAAGTCGCTCTGAAATGTTGTCCCTAATAGTTCATCCTAGAATCCACATGGCCCTGCTAAAACCTCATAGTTCCACGCTGTCCATTCTACCGCAGCAGACAAATCCTCGAAAGTAAAGAAGAAATGGAAAGGAAAAGCTAAAGCCGATGCCCCAAAACAGGGTCCTCCCAAATCATCTGCTGGCAAATCTTCCCAATGGAAACCTAAGTATCCCTGCCTCATTTAAGAGGAATATCACTACACAAAGGATTGTCCTCGATGATCCGAAGTTAGTCGCCTACTCAAAGTGACCCCAGTTGTCCTCAAAGAGTCATTTTCGTCTTAGCAGACCCAAATGGTAGACCAATCCCAATCTTCTTCCTTTGGATCTCAAGTGTTCATGATGAGTACACCTATTAATGTGGCTATTTTATCGAAAGGCTATCAAACTCCTACTTCAGCAACTAGGAAAGAGAAAGAAGTTGCACCTCCTTCTTCTACCCTGAGTTATGGCCCTCTGCATATTGAGCGCCCTAACCCTGATTCCACTATATGGCCACCATCTTGAGGTGTACTGCAGAAATCCTCGTATAATCCCAACACCCAAGCTGCTTAGCACTACAATATTGTTGAAGATCTAGCTCAGGCACCATCAACCATGTCAGCTCTCGAGGTACTCCAAAGCTACCCATCATAGTGGAAATCTTTGTTGTCAGCTATAGGGGGCATTCATCCCACCGAATCCAATTTGATATGTTTTGACCTAGAGAACCATGTTCCTCAGCTCCCTCTTTAGATTGCCTTTCTTATTCAGGTAATCATAAAAGGGAAGACCATCCACCGAACTTTCATCGATGAAGGTGCTTCCACTTGCATCATGTCAACCGCATGTTGGAAGGCTATTGGTTCCCCTGCACTGAACCAACCTCCCAACACTTTGGAAGCTTTCAATGGGCGCAATTCGCGGCCCTTCGGTGTTTTACCTAACCTTGCCATCACCCTGGAAGGCAAGACAGTGCAAGTCAAAGTAGAAATTGTTGACGCCAATCTCAATTATAATCTTCTACTCGGCCGAAGTTGGACTCATGTCATGGCCTCCTCTTTAATTCGCATGATCCATTTTCCCCATCAAGGGAAGATGGTCACTGTCAACCAGTTGTCTTTCTTTGCCTCTTCCTCCTCGGATGGCAATGTTCCATACGTCAAGCACACTAGTGTGGGAGCAGGTCTCTTCAAAAATTCTACCTTAATGGGAATTTTTCCACTACCACCTCCTCATGTTGCCTTTGTCAACATGATCTCGGTCAAATATGATCCCTGGGTCATACCTGTACCAAATCTTGTTGATACTTGGGGTGACGTTATGCCTCTTAGTCCCGCTGAAGTCAATTACGTGGAAATTGTTTCAGCTTCAAACTCTGCATCCTCTAATTCTCATATGTCGAAGACCTCCCTTGATACATACTCTCAACCCCTTTAGCTTGGCACTTTGGAATCACCTAATCCCTTAGCTGAGACCTTCCTTGCTGATGAAGGTATCATGGAAATCATGTCTCTTGAGGAACCACCATGGATTTATACTCATCATCGCTCCTCGTTCCTGCCTCGCCCGGCGGTCATCTCTACCATTTTCAAAGAGTCCTCTTCTCTGTTTCCCCCACCGATTGTTACTCATGAAGTATGGTCAGAAGGAAATCTGGGTAATATTACCCAAACGATGTCGATTGACATCTCTATCAAACCCGATATTTTTGAACACGTTCATATTGAGGTATATTGTTATCCGGATGAGATCAAGACATATACTCGTCTATTTCAAGAATTATGTGATGTGTTTGTATGTTCCTACGAAGAAATGCTCGACATTGATCTTAGCATTGTGGTGCATGAAATACCAACGTATTTGCATGCAAATCCCGTCCACCAATGGCTTCGCCCGGTGCACCCTAGGAAGGCCGTCACTATAAAGGGTGAAGTTGAAAAGCTTCTCAAAGTTGGGTTCATCTATCCCATCCCCCTGACAGATTGGGTGTCCAATATTGTCCTAGTGACTAAAAAACAAGGCACAATCCGCGTTTGCATGGATTATTGAGATGTTAATCGTGCTTCTCCTAAAGACATCTATCCTACTCCCTTCATTGATCAAATCATTGATGAATGTGCTGGGAGTGAGGTATTTTCCTTTATGGACATTTTTCTGATTATAACCAGATCAACATCACATTGGCCAATCAAGAAAAGACAGCCTTTATTTGCCCATTGGGTACGTTCGCATACAAGAAGTTCCCTTTCAGCCTCAAAAATGTTGGATCCACGTTTCAACGGGAAATGTCCTATGCGTTTCATGATATTTGCAACATTGTCCAGCCTTACTTGGATGACCTTCCTACTCATTCTCGTAAGCGTCAAGATCACCCAGGCCATCTTCGGAAGATTTTTCTACGTTGTAGTCACTATAGCATTCGGTTAAACCTGCACAAATGTGTTTTTCGTGTACAATCAGGATGACTCCTCGGCTTCATCATTTCCAAGGATGGTATTTGCTTGGATCCGCTAAAAGCCAAGGCCATTGTAAATTTACACCCTCCATCCTCACTACACCAACTCCAAAGCCTGCAAGGAAAGGCCAACTTTCTCCATTGTTTTATACCCAACTATGTTAGACTAGCGACAGGATTTACCTGGCTGCTCAAACAAGGAACGCCCTTTGTATGGGACGAGGTGGCCCAAAAATATTTTGATGATCTCAAGACTGTCCTCGTAAATGCTCCTCTATTACATCCGCTAGACTATTATCGAGATTACTTCCTTTATCTAGCCACGGCCCCTAGCACCATTGTTATGGTCTTGGTCCAAGATGACGATGAAGGCAACGAACATGTAATCTACTACCTTAGTCAAAATCTCCTTGACACTAAAACGTGTTATGCACATGTCGAGAAGTTGGCTTTGGCTATCATTCAGGTTGTTCAATGCTTTCGGCACTATATCTTTTGTGCATGACTACAGTGATTTCTGAATGCAACCCTATGACCTATATCCTGACTCGTCAATTGCTGGGGGACAAGTATTCTAAATGGATCGTCATCCTGTAAGAATTCGATTTGGTATTCACTACATCCAAATCTAAGAAGTCACTTGTTTTTGTTGAATTGATTTGTTCCCTTCGCTCCAAGGCTCTCCCTATTGGTGCAGATGAACAGCTTCCAGATGAGACCCTTTTCCTTATTAGCACCCTTGATCCATGGTATTGTGATATCATCATGTATCTCCAATCGTCCACATTTCGATCCTTGTTGACCAAGGATGATCGCCGAAGGATTCGGCCTCACTCCCAACCCTACCGTATTATTTCCGATACTTTATACCATGTTGGTGTCAATTCAATTCTTCGTCGATGCCTTGCAATCGAGGAAGCTGAAAGAGTTCTCAATGATTGCCACTCTGGGGCATGTGGTGGTCATATGTCTGGTTATGCTACAACTCAAAAAATACTTCGCGATGGTTATTTTTGGTCATCTATCTTCAAGGACTACATTTTTGCTATTCGCAAGTGCCACGAATGCCGAATTTACCAAATCAGGATGCGCGCCCCACCTCCTCACCTACACCCCGTCATTACTGTTGGTCCCTTTGTCAAATGGGGCATCAATTACATGACATGTAACCCTTGTTCAATCGGGGAGCATGGCCATATTATCGTTGTTGTGGATTATTTCACAAAATGGGCCAAAGAGATGCCTACATATTCTGTAGATGGTAAGACGGCGACTCAAATCCTTTTCAACCATGTTGTTTCAACGTTCAGCATACCCCTAGCCATTGTCACAGACCATGGCTCCCATTTTAGAGATTACATGATGGCTAAGCTGACATCTACATTAGGCTTGCACCACGATGGCTCGACCCCATATTACCCTCAGGCCAACAGCCAAGTTGAATCCGTGAACAAGGTCTTGGTCACAATGCTTCAGTGTACTATTGGGATGCACAAGTCAAATTGGCATCTCATGCTCTTTTAAACTCTATGGGCCTACTGAACCTCAACCAAAGATGCAACTGTTTTCACACCATTCCAGTTGGTCTATGGTCTGGAAGCAACATTTCTGATCGAATGCGAGATTCCTTCAATCAAGTTAGTTGTTGAACTCCTCCCCAAAACGCCACCTCAAGAGGAACACCTCTTATATTTAGAAGGACTGGATGAGACTTTTGTCTCGCTACCTTGGTCATCAAAACACAAAAGAAATGGGTCAAATCCCATTTCGATCAGTCGGTCTCCCCTTGCATGTTCTCTGAGGGTGATTTGGTCTTATTACCAAGCTAACAATAAGCTGGGGGCAAGCAAGTTCGAACCTATGTGACATGGACCCTACATCGTGAAATGTTTTTTGTAGAAAGAAGCCTATGAGTTTATTGACTATGAAGGAAATCCTCCCAATAAGCCCCGAAACAAGCTCTACCTCAAGAAGTACTATGCTTAGGTAATATTGCATGGTTACTAATGTACATTAGTGTGTCATTCATTTTTGTACAGTGTGGTTTTGTGTGATAGTTTTCAAACAGCTTTCATGTTTACTATGCTTTTCTTGCTTTTCAAATGTCTGTAACTCCCCAAGTTGGTTTCGCTAATGGTGCTTGTCGTAGTATCTGAAACCTATCATCCACGGCATGGGCTATTTATGACCCTAACATTGTGTTGATTGACCTACAAGATATCTGTCTAGGTTGCACAACCAACAACATTACTGAATACAGTGTGGTCATCAAACTATTGTCAGAAGCCATCACTCTGGGCATCAGAAAATTGGTTGTCAACCTGGATTCAGAGCTTGTCGTCCTTCAACTCAACGAGAAATATTTCATTAGGAACCCTCAAATATTGAGAATGTATCTCTGTATCCGTCTATTGGAAATGAATTTTGATTACATTACATATCTTGGATTTAAGACTTCTGTGGTTTATATCTTTTGAAATTACTATAGAATCCACAATAAAAAACCATTTTTCCGTCAACGTTTCAAATCCCAACTGGGATCCATCATCAGGACTGCTTGAATGCTTGATAATAGAAGAGCTTAATTTAAGGATTTAAATAGTAATGAGGAGAAGATTAAAAATGAGATGAATGTCAGTTGTTTTAATAATATTAATTGTAGAATTTTTGAATATTTATTTATTTACATATCATCATATTCCTAGATGCATGAATACATTGATAGATGCATTAGCTAATTACGTGTTGGATAGACATTTACGAAACATGTAAAATATAAAACAAACCATTTGTACCATAGTAGACATGAAAATACAACATATATATATATATATGGTGATAATGTTTGATACATCAGAACCCTAAAAAATAATATGTGTGTCTGAAATAACATCGGTGGCTTGCAGGACTCATATATCTATGGCACACAGGCCTCAAAAAATATGTAGGTGTTGGACCTAGGAACTAATCAGCATGGTGATCATGGTGTCATGATATGGCTCGTGCAACATGAGTCAGTAATTGGCAGATCCAATCTGAGACTCCCACCATGTGCCTCTGGTACCGACGGGGAATGTCTCCTAACCGAGCATACCATGAGTTAACCCCTCAAGGTTCCTCATGATCTCCTCCTCATTGTCACTCCCTTCCTGATAAGGAGTGACAACATCGATAGGGCGGGGGATGCAGCTGCTATCAGGGACATCCGAGTTGGTCACTCTGATCTAACATCTACATTAACAAGAGAAATGTTATAAGCACATATATACCAAAATCAATTAAAAAATCTCAAAATTTAAAATTTGATTTTTTACCTTCACCCTCAAAGTCCTCTCCATCTAGTAAGTGCATGTCTAGATCTCCACGAAAATCAGTGCCGTTGTATGACTAGTCCTCCACGATGATCTTCTATCGTCGTAGCCATGAAAAGAATGCATGTCAGTATGACATGTGTTGACCCCCAGTGATCCTGGGCATCAAACAACTCCAACGCGCCATCTACAGATCGCGTGGCATAAGAGGATCTACCTCAGTTAGTTGATACTGGAACAATGGTACTCATTCCAGGAAGAAGGTCACAAGTACAAATCCGAAGAAAAAGTGATTCAGATTCCCTGCCTTGGCTTTAGAAAACTAGGGCTTGATGTTCATCTTCATGGCCTCTGCCCAATTGAAGATCGTAGGAGCTGTGCAGTCAATATCATAAAGTAACTTCGACTTGTTAGTCTCATGTTCCACCTAGGACCCCGCCACTCTATTGGTAGTCAATAGAAGCACCCTCAATGTCAAATCGTGCACACTAGAAATCTCTATCTTCCAATTCTTGGATTTCAGGGCCTCAAGGTAGTGTTCGGCAAGCAGGGAAGATATGCTTTCCCGAATCGGATGTGACCTATACAAGTTCATTGGTTCCCCTCTGTGGTACAATCCGGTGATGAAGTATATATCTGAAGTTTCCAACTCCAACTCTTGGTCACATAAAAATTAAGTTTATACGGTCAGTTTTTGAGAAAATAGGAGTTTTCCCAATCCACGACATTAGCGTGCCTTTTTAAAAAAAATTGTTCCAATCAGTGCAAATGGCTTTGTTAATCACCCTTGGCCGACGCGATTTCGTGCCCGGAAATTGCACCAACCGAGGGCGAAAAATATGTTCAAAAACCTCATCAAAAATTTAAAAAAGTGAGTAAAAGCATAAATAAAGAACATGAAAATGGAGCTCAAGGCTTCTGTTGTTACCTAGAACTGGCGGCTTGTCAATTGACCTCCCGGATCTCCCACAATTTGCTCTGGAACAATTAAGGAAAAAGTGAGTAAAAAGTCTTCACAGCAAAGGTAAATGGTAAATGGTGAAAATATATTTACTTTCCCCTTTTTATTCATTTTTTCATGAAAATATCAGGTTTTTTGTAAATATTTTGACCTATTTTACCTCAAGGAATGGATAATACACTTTACCTTACTTGTGCAGCAACGGGTGATGGATGTTCAACGATGATAATGAGTCACATTTCAGCTCTTTTCTCGACTCGTTAAAATCATATGAAAAGATTGCCAAGTATTTTTTTCCCTTTTTGACTCGTTAAAGATAATAAAAACAGGGGGTTCGCTTTTAGCTCTTTTCCGACCCTTTAAAAGTGAAAAGATGGTCGAGCCCTTGTCGTTTCAAACTTGTTAATGAATGTGAAACATCGTGCACCCAGTATGAGTTTACCCCTTTTTCGGGCTGGGAGGCACTATTTACGAAAAAGGTACTCCTTAACTAAAATGGTCGAGCTGTTCTCTCAAGTATTGTTCTCAACCTTTTCGGGCTCGAGAGACACAATTGTATGAAAAGGGACCATGTGGAGTTTTCTTTTACGGGTCTTTTTCAATCTCTCTAAACATGGAAAAAATACTGAGTTACACCTTTGTCAGACTCGTTAAACTATTAAACGACATCATATTCCTCACCATGACGAACATGAGCTTCTCCTTCCTAGCGCTCTTTAAACTTACTAGGTCGGATTCGTCTGAAAGATGAACATATAGTGCAAGCATATGCTATCCCCTTCAATCTTGTGATTAAAAAATAATTGGGCTATCTTCCAGAAATGGTGGGGGAAAATTTTGAAATCTATCAGTCGTGTCGGCAGCTCACTCTTGAACATGACACTCTTTGCTTCGTGTTAGGTTAGGATATCCTCCTTTGTATCATTGACCTTCCTGGGATTGGGCGATTCATTTTTTCCTTCCATTTGATCCATGCCACATCATCGTGACCATCGATCCTATGGAGCCAAAAGCTACCAAACTTCTAGTTGTGCCGTCGATATGTTCAAGAGTTGTCCTTCTACAGTTACACTTACCTCTGATTCTCTGTATCATCCAAAACCATTTTTCATCCTCTCGTCTCACATCGATGATGTGGGATTCATTATGGCCCTCCTTCGACATGATTGCTTTCCATCGACTTCAACTCATTATCTGGGAAGTTGACCGAGAGACTCCCTTCCAGTACCTTAGAGCTTGCATGTTGTAATGCAAAGTTCTTTTCACTCGACGACAAGTTAACATCATTGGCTTTCGATCGAGTGATTTCACGGGTGTTCGATTTTAGTTCCTCTATTCACATTTTTTGGATTGTGCTGATAGTACCTCGAGGACCATTGTCATTATTGGTGGTTTCTCTCACGCTTGTTAACAGTTTATATCATTGACTTGTAATCAAGCAACTTTCTAGTATGTTCAACGTCAACACATCTATTCACATGCTAGTATCTGTACTTTGATCGGGTTGTGCTGGAGCACAAGGCCTTAGACTCAAATCACAAAAAGTCTAGGTTTCAAAGTGATGTAACATGGTTATGATGATATGCATGTCTATTTCAGATGGCTGGCTGCAACAAGACCATGAGTTATCATATGTGATCCTTCTCATTATTGGATGGTTGTGACCATACCTTGGTTTCATTATGATCCTCTTTAACGGATGGCTACGCCCATACCTTGATCCATTTACATGATCATTCTCTGGATGGTTGCGTCCATGCCATGATTCATGTATTATTTTATAGAGATCTCAGTCTATGTATATGTATCTGTACTTTCTTCTAGGTTTTCTAATGGCATACCAGTTCCCCACACTGATTTATAAATCATTTCATCCCTCTCTCCATCTCGGCCTTCATGCTTTAAGGGGCATCTATTACATAGTAGTTTTTCACTGTCCCTGTACTCCCCGTTCCTTGATCCTGGAGGACCTATACAATGAACCCCGCATGCTTTTCCTTCATGAAGAAACTCCCATTGTGTCCCTCTTCATGAGTAGATCAATTCCCTTTTGCACCATTTCCCCTAAAACTTTTGTTTTGCCCAGTTTACAAGACCGACGCTAATGACCCTTGTCTCCCCCATGCCGATGTGTAGAAATTAGAATTGTCCCTCGCACCAACCAAAGCGACTAAGTTGTGTTCCAGTCATGTAGGTCCTATTATGGAAAGTTTTTTAAATTAGGAGTCAAAGCTTCCACCTCTAGAAGCTTCATAATGGAAGTTTGGTAAATGGTTTGGCCAGATGAGGTTAAGGATGCAGTTTGGGCTCCTTTCCCCTATAGTGATGGAACTACCTCAAGGGATATGATCTTCTCCCATGAGAAGAGGATCCATCTCCAATCCATTTTTCCTATATAAACCTCCCTTCTTCCCAAGCACAAGATAGTTAGAGTATTGATGTTGGTGTGCTTATGCCATTTTGGTTTGGAGTAGACAACAAGCTATTACAGTTGTAGTTATTTAGTTGTGTGAGGGAGAAGTGTGATTTGGTTTGGAGTGAAGCTTAAAGGGAAAAGCTTTAAAACTATTGTTTATTGAGGCCATCATGGAATGCTAGCAGAAGTGTGTGGGAACCTGATCTTGTCAGAGGAGGACTGCAATGTCAAGATGAATGGTTGTAATCTCTATTTGATATTAATATATGAAACTATCGATTGATTTCCTAGGTGTTTTGTAATATTACATATTCATGGCTTAATGTTTCTTGAATTGTTAAGTAGGTTGAATTGAAATTTGTCTATTACCATGCTTATTGTCTTTTGTTGTTTACTTGTTTCAGGTGCTTGAAGAAGGAAGTGAGAGATAGTTGGAGCGAGCAAGCAAGGACATCATCAAGAAGGATAAGCAGACCAAGAGGTAGGCCCTCTTGATTGATTCTAACCTAAGGAAATCTTCCATAGAATATATTTGTTGTGTCTAGACCCATTATCAGACTAGAGGAATTCATTCGTGTCCACACTTATAATTTTACTTCACCACAATAAGTACATGTAGAAAATCTATTTTGAAGACACGGGGGTTACAACTTTGGAACCCATGAAGTGGGTGTGCAGTGTTGAGCAGTCAGGCTTTCTCAACCTGCTATTGGTGCCACATTATCACCGCACCCCCATTAATATGGTATATATGCACCAGCTCCTTGTGCTGGTGCATGATGGTTTCTTATGGCTAGGAGAGCCTATCCCTATCACAAACATGTTGATCCATAATATCACTAAGTTTCCTTACAAAGGCATGAACCCTGCAAAAGAATTTGGAGGAAAAATGGGAGAGAAAGAATTGGCTGATAAAATGAAGGAGGAGTTTGGTCTGATTAAAAATTCTTGAGGCTATTCCATCACATCCCATACCCAGCAATCCAGTTGGCTGCCCAGATCCTAGCTAGAAAATTCATGAGAAAATGCCACATGGATGAAGTTCTGGTGCGGTCATATTGCTCGCATCTCAGTGCGCGAAGGGGGTTCAGTACAACTGGACCAAGTATCTATGTCAAGAATTCCTCGTGATCTATTGTAAGGCCTGAGAGGAGTTCAAGGAATTTCATTATGCCTGGATGTTATCATCAATTGTTTTGGTTTCTTGGAGGTTGCCGGAGGATAGCCGATTTCCTCTGCACAAAGAGCAATTGCCAGAGGCTACACAGTTTGCCTCATTATGGGCCTTAAAAGATCTAGAACAGGTTAAGGAGACAAATATCTTCTAGTTGTTGATGGAGATCGACATGCACATGGCAATTAGACATCAACCAAGGTTGTCCCCCACCTTGTATGCACAGATTTCGGCTTATGTATAATTTAAAGTCAATTTTCACAGGGTCTCGATCAAAGTGCACAAAGGCCCTCAGAAAAAATAGCACGCGTTTCCTTTTATGGTGTTACACAGCATTTTGTCATTGTCCCTGTACTCCCCATTCCTTGATCCTGGAGGACCTCTATAGTGAACCTCATATGTTTTCACATCATGAAGAACATGTCTTTACATCCCTCTTCATTTGCAGAACATTTCCCTCTTACATCATTTCCAAAGAATATTCCTTCAAACTCAATTTTCAAGGTCGACGTTATCTCTTAGTTTCTTCCTTGCGTCAATTTGTAGAGTCTAACACTGAGCCTAGCACCGATCAGTGCTAGTAATCCATTCATGACCCGCACCGACCCTCTTTTAGAAAGTTTTTAAAAATGGATTCGAAGCTTCTAGGTCTAAAAGCTTCGTGAATGGAAGTTTGGCAAATGGTTAGTCGAGATAGAACCGAGAGAGACTATTTGGGCTCCTTTCCCCTATTAAAATGGAACAAACCAAAGGGATAAGGCCTCTCCCATCATAAGAGGATCCATGTCCCCTCTCTCAAGCTATATAAACTTCTCATTTTCCAACCTCAGCTAGCTAATGAAAGGGATGGAATGATCTGCAAAATCTTGATAGCCAAAACAACTCTTGATAGTCTTAGCCTTCTAGATTGTGCTTGTAAAGGGAGAATAAGTTTGTAGTTTGTTTGGTTTGGATAAAAGAGGAAGAAGCCTTGAACTCCCATTGTTTGAGGTGAATCATAAGATGCTAACAATGGTGTTGGAACCTGGACAAGTCGAAGGAAACTTGCAACACTAAGGTGAAGGTTGTACTTTCCTTTTTGTCATAATAATACGACTGATATTTTGTTTCCTATATCAATTGCATATGCTATTTTGTAGCTTAAGACTCCTTAGCCCCTTAAGTAGGTTGCATATATTATATGCTATCATGTGTGCTTTGTTTCTTATCTATTTGTTTCAAGTGTTTGATTGACGTTAAGGAGTTGATCACTGGAGAAAAGACACAAGGACTTAATAAAACAAGGATTAGCGATACAAGAGGTAGGATCTTATCCATTCTCAATCTAAGGGAACTCATGTCAGATTGTCTTGTTTGTAGCTAGACCCTCTCCCCTGGGCTAGAGGGATTATCTCTGTCCATAGAGAGAATCTTCCTACTCCACATATGGTGACAGACACAGATCTCCAGGAAGTTGTGGGACTTTGGCCGTGGGAATGGTGCACGCCTACAGAGTTGGATGCAGGAACAAGCACAGGCAGAGAAAGATTTTTTGTGTAGAGGCAGAAGGATGCCACCAAGGAAGTTGTGCACGCATTGGCTACACAAAAGAAGAAAGAAGCTACTATGGAAGCCGAAGAGAAGGCCTGCATGGAGAAGGATCGTGCTACCATGGTCCAGGCAAAGTGTGAGTAGAAGGATACAGAGGACAGCAAACATGCTACTTCCCACCACACTAATGAGAAAGAACTATCTAGGCAAGGAGGAGGTGGTAGTGAAGAGGAAACAACTCCTTTCATCCCGAAGAAGTGCACATAGGAGAAGCAGAGTGGGCAGTGAAAGAAACAGAATTCTAACAAGTAGACACATGTGGATCCCATCGTGCTAAAAAAGGGTGATCTCAATGAGATCAACGATAAAATTCGGGATAAAATGACAAAAGTGTTGCAGCAGTTCGAGCAGTAATACATGCAGATGTTGGGGAGCATCCAGAAGGATTTGCACGAGCTACATAACCAAATGAGATGAATGCAGGTGGGCGTTGGACAAATGAGCCTAACACCCAGGACAAGTCAAGCAACAGAGCTAGTAAGGACCCTGGATCTCAAACCTATACCATTTCTAGATGGGTCCATTCGCACAGAATCAGCTGAGGATCATATTGTACTTAGTACATTCAAGGATATAGGACTAAATACAGTGGCGCTCTCCCTCGAAACCCTCCATGTGCTACATAAGGGGGTGACAGATGAGTTGAGAACCAGGGATCAACACGCCGTCAATCTCATAAGTGAGTACAAAGTCAGCAATGAACAAATGTTCATTGAGAAGACATAAGCTCTGAAGGAAAAGGAGGAACTACAAGCGCGTAGTTCAATTATGGAGTTAGCAGTAGCGAAGACTTGTAAGACAGTACCTGAACTTCACATCCCCGAGGGCACATAACTTGAAGCCAAAATCAGAAAATTAGTCGTTGGTGTGCGTGAGGCTAGAGAAAAAGTTGGAAAAGTAACTTTCAAGTTTAATATGAAGATTGCAGAGCTGCAGTTGAAGTTGCAGCCCAAAACTCCGCCTGAGGTCCAGGAGTAGCAAAGAATCGCAATTAAGGAGGGCATGGCTACCTTGGATACCACAGTCACTGACTGTGCAACAATATTTGATCAGACGATGGAGCTATGGACCAATCTGCAGGAGGATCCCAACTTGCATACATTAAACACAGAGGTAAGGGAGATCCAGTGCCAATATGATGAGGTCGGGGTGACTACACACACCTTAGCACTAGCGCAACACCCTGCCAAGTTACAATAGCTACTGGTATAGGTAGAGGAAGCGCGTGTAGATGAATAGGAGTCAAAGGGGCTTAGCCTCTTGTTTTGGATAAGTTTTGAGTCAGTTCACCCATGGTCAGCGGACCATGGCATTGTATGAAAATTTTTATAAATAATTGAGTCTTAGCGAAAGAAAGAGGTAACTAGATGGAACTAAGATAGAGGATTGGGTTGATTAAAGAGTCTTAGGAAGGAGCTAAGGTAGGAAGGCTATGCTTCCTACACTTAGATAGGAAAAGAAAGGCTTCCCAGCTGAGGGCGTGGAGGCCTAGGTAGAGTCCGCACTTGAGTGCGCGGACCCTCACAGTTGTGTGTGTAGGGTAGTTTGAGTATGTAATCTGTGGATTGAAGATCAATAAAGTACAGTTTTTCAAATAATTACTGAGTATTTCTGTTATATATGTTAATGTTATATGTTGTTGATAAATGACTTGTTTTATCAAATACTGGTTGAATGCTACACGATTATCTTGAATCTATCTTAATAATGTACACAATGCATGTTTAAACTCTTTCGTGAAGACTCTGGTGATTGCTCTTATGTTTTCTAGCGAATTAAGTAGATTTTCACCCACTCTGAGTTAAGATTGCTTTTTGATGCATGTAAGTAGGTGAGTCATTTGTTAAAGGTATGCCAGGGTTGATCACGGGCCTTCGCGAAGGCCTGAAGACTACTTTAACTGAGTTGCAGTAACAAGCCCTAAGATTTTATCGATCTGTGCAAAGGAAAATCCAAGGTACTCTAATACATCACACTAGTCTCTGGATGCAGAAACTTGGTTCTTGCATCCCCCCATACTGCTTCAGGTGACACTGTAGCCTACGCTACATGGGTTGTTGCCAAAAGGGCCAATGGTGTAGGGTTTGTTGGTTGGTGCAACTAACTCTGAACATGGGTCAGGACCCCCTAAGCCAACACTAACCCTAGGAGATGAAGCACCAAAACTGTGGGCCCCATTTTGGTAAATTGGCACATCAGCTTCCCGGGGTCGTAACTTTGCAATACAATCTTCATTTTTCTATCATAATACCTCATTTCAAAGATCTTGAAGAGAAGCTCAAAAGTAAAGTGGAAAGTCAATTTGACACCATTGGGTCTCTCCATTTTCCCTAAAAACATCATTTAGGGCCTCAAAAAGGCTTTGGAAGTTTAGGACCCAAAAAACTACCAAAAATAGTAAACTATGCTAAAATTAAAGAAACTGAAAAACTGAAAGAGATAGTGTTGGGGGTCCGAGTGGAATAGACAAGTGGCCACCAATATCCACCTAGATCATCCAATGCAACATTTTTCTCCTTGAATTTCATCAATAATATATACATTTCTTGGAGTTCCTATCATTCTTCACCCTAATCTTCCCGAATTAATCTTCCTTATTTCACAATCTTTAGCATGAAAAGTGAGATCATAACCTTAATCGCACATTTGGTTGACACTTAAAATATTACATTTCTATCCTTTAATATACAAAATATTTTGTGCTTTAGTCCTACCACCATCAAGGCTTACAATACCTCTTCCGGTGATTCTTGCGAATCTGTTGTCTCCAAAAGATGCATTCCTTATTTTTCTTATTTTAGAGTAATACATTTATTTTGATCTTCAGTCATGTGTCTAGAGAACCCGCTATTAATGAACCACTAACTTTGATTGTTTTGAGCATCATAACTAGTCTACATTTTTTTTATTGGTGCTTCTTCCTATCTCCTCTTCCAAAACCCTTCTCTTGATCTTTTAGGATAGTCTCGTGCCACATGTCCAAAGTTGTTGCATTTATAAGACTTTATGCTATACTTGGATAATGGTGTAAATGAATTATGATTTATACTATCATTCGTATCTCTAATTTTGATGTCTATGAACTTATTTTTAGAGGTTTGATGAGAACCTCTTGTTGACGGGTGTTGGGAATCTGTCAACCAAGGGGGTCTCCCTGATGTGGAGTCCCAATTAGACCTCACACCATTTGAATAAGAGCCCCATCTAGGGTATCAGCCCGACTGCCATATATTCTTATAGATTTTCCTTGGCTACAAATTTCAGCACAAGAGAGTAATGCACAAGTAATCTTGGATCAGCAAGTGATTATTCCTTGTGAAATGTTCAATTGTGCATAATATCATGGTCCTTCTACCGAAAGGGAAGAGAAAAATGGGCCCTTCAAAGACAAGTAATAGTACTAATATAGAAAAGGCACATGAGCATATACATATGAATGAATCGTTAATCAACCAGCAAAATAATTCACAAGGAACCAACGATTGTTAAAGAAAATACAACGCACCTTCAACAAGATAAGTACCAAAGCAACTGAAATAGTTCAATTTCCTTTGTACAGATGAAAAAAAACATACATTTCAAACATTTAAAGAATAGTCTTACAATATTCACAACATATGCATGAAAGAGTGCTAGTTCAATGAGCTTCTGAATTAAGTAAAAGTTCCATGATACATCAAGGCAATGAGCACCACTATCCCCAATAGTGGAGCATTAAAGCAGACACTTACTCCTCTAAAACAACTATTCTTCTCTCTAATGCCTGGTTGGAGGATCCAAGGTGAAAAATACATTCCATGAGCAATGAAGGTGTATATATAACAAATGGTTTGATCATTCACATCCCTTGTGACTCTTGGACTACCCTCATGATTGTTTGACTTCACAACGACCTTTAGATTTGCTACATGACTTTTCATATTACATGGATGGTTCTTGGACTTCCACTTTACATTACATTTATCTGATATTGAATGTACATTTTCCATAAATGATGTGGAAAATAATGACTCGTGACAGGACATGACATGAAATTGATGACATGGACTACATGATGATGTGGTAGTGCCAAATTGTCCTTCTTCTACTTTGTCTTCAATAAAATAAATATCCAATACTTCGTCTTCATGAGAGATATGCTTTTTTCTTCATATCTATCCTCCAAAGGGTTGTAAATCAAATGGATTATTCTTGTAGTCCCGATCTTTGGTCTTTTGTTGTAAGCCAATGTTCCTTCATCTTCTTTCCTGATGATCATCTTATCTCATCAGCTCCTTAGGTGTCTTCTAGCATGGTCTCCTTCTCCATCTCCTTCATCATCATCTTATCATGACATAATGGAATACCTACGACTTCAATCCACCCATGACAAGACAACATCGGTCTAATAAACCCCTAGCCTAAGATGCTTCATGAAATCACTTATTAGGGCTAGAATTGGTGATTGGTTGAGTGACTAACTCAGGGATTGTGTAGTTCTAGAGGCCAAGGTTCGGGAATAAGGCTTAAGACTATGCAATGTGCAATTCAATATGGCCAGGGTCAAAGGAGTGCATAGTTAAGGGACTCAAGGGCTTAGGTTGGAGGCTTGAGCCTTGAGACTACACAATTCATAGTATTGGAGGCTTGGGCAAAGGGACTGTGCAGTTGATGGACTCAAGGGCTCAAGTTGGAGGCTTGAAGCTTGAGACTTGAGGCTATGCAGTGCGCAGTTCTGAAGACCTAGGCTGAGTGATTGCACATTCAAGGGACTCAAGGGGTCAAGCTTAAGGCTTGAAGTTTCCCAATTCCTAGTTCAGACAGGAGAATAGGCTAGGAGGTTTTGTAGTTGAGGGGTTCAAGGCCTCAAGCTTGAGTCTTGAAGCTTAAAGTTTCCCAATGCATAATTGTGGAGGGAGAGGGGCCAAGTGATTATGCAATTGCATAGTTCAAGAGATCAAGGTTGAGGCTTGATGCTTGAGGTTGTGCAATGTGTAGGGAATGCTAGATAAAGGCAAGGATTGTGTAGTTTGGGAGCTCAAGGACTGGGATTGAGCACTAAGACTACACAGTGTGCAATTCCAAGAAGCAAGGTCAAGGCTTGAGAGTTGAGACTATGCAATGCGTAGTTCAGGAAGGCTAAGTGAAGTGAAGTTGTCTGGGAACAAAATTTTCTAGATAAGGCTAAGTGTGGGATCAGTAAGGCATAAGTGAGAAAAGACATAACTAGATCATGATCACAAATTCATAACATTCGGTGACACAACATTTGATCAGGTGCTGAGTATTTAGCTCAAAATTAAAATTTCTCATGTTGGCTTGAAAATTGTACAACTATGTATGTCTCGTCAAGATGATTGCAACACAATTCCCTTCACTGAAAACTGATTCCGGATGAAGGAGAAAAGGCATCTTGTTCATTTTCTTAAACAGCTAAAAAAATTACAGAATGGGACAGAATGATGGCATGGTAGTACAGTCAGCATGATGGGAACCTTATTAAGTTTTTTTTCTAATGAGGTTGTGAAAAGTGTCACTTCAGGATTCGCTAGTTTGGTTGTGTGAAGGTGAAATTGCCCAATGTCCTCCAAGGTGGAATTATGGTTCATGGTGAATATTATGTGGAAATTGTATCTATAATATATATATATATATATATATATATATATTATATATATATAGATATATTATTATATATATATATTATATATATATATATATATATATTAATATATTATATATATATATTAATATATATATAGATATAGATATAGATATATTAAATATTAAATATTAAACATTATAAATCCGCATAAATTATAAGGATGTCATATGGTATAAGGTCCGAACTATACAAAGGCGCAAATATATTTCGAATGGCAATGTTATAAATATTCGATGGGCAAAATGTGTAAGGGATGGACAGAGGGCGCTCCCGCTCCAAACTCCACTGCCTTACCATTGAACCATCACAAGTATTTTTAAACATTGGCCACAAACATTTATTTATGCGGAAGTGTATTCCGATGGTGGGAGAGGAGGGAGCCAGCCCTATGGGCCAACCCCCTCCCCATGCGACCAAACACTAGAACCAAGGGCTTGTGCCAACGGATAAGCACGCCCCTAATCACAATTAACTTAATTAACCTCATTTTACATTAATTAACCCATATATTAAGTTGGCGATAGTTGTGGAGCCACGCCATTTTCGGCGAGAACTGCCATTTTCACGGTGCTAACTCGAGTCTTCTCCAGTTTTAGCAAGGTTTCTTAGGGAAAAATGGAATGAAGCATATCTTGCTCAATTTTCGACCAATTTTGGAAAATGAATAGTCATTCCTAGATGATTTTTACATTCTAAACTCACCGATATAGGTTTCAGAGGAAATATATGACTTCTATAGATGATTTTTCCACAGGGAAGTTCAAGGAAGCCCAGGGCCACCAAGGAATGAGGTCATACCTAGATCAGCTAGAGTCAGTTTTCAGAGATCTAATAGTCTTTTTTGGCTAATTTGGACATTTTGAAGACATTTTTGTAGGTGTTAGGATCCATATAGATTTTTAAATAGCATTTTTTCCACATTGATCTAATACAGAGGCCCAAGCCATGGAAGCTGGAACAAGGAGATGTAGTCCAGAAGGGTTGAACTCCTTAATCAAAACATTGTGTTAATGTGTCTCTTTGATGATTTGTTGTAGTGTACATGTTTGTTGTTCATTATTTCTTTCTAAAGCTATTTTTCTCATGGATGTCTTTTAAAACTTAAAGAAATTTAATTGATTTTATGAACAAACAACTAATGAAACCTCAGCACAAGGAGCAATAAGGAAGCACATATTTATAAATTGGTAATTGTTATTAACATAGAAAATTTGATCATAAAAAAGCAAATCAAGTTGGTATCAGAGCAAAGGTTGAGTTGCTTGATTGCTTGAAATTGTGCAATTAGGGTTTTAATGGTTGCAAAATTGTGATTCTTACAATGTTAAAGTTGCATAAAGGAGAAGGGAAGCTATTGGTTGTGACTCCTGAGGTAATGCCCAAAAGAAGGAGAGCCACAAGGCCACAATCTCCACCACCCAAAGTTCCAATTCTAGTTTCACTTGAAACTCTTCAAGTTTTTCCTTCAATTGAGATTGAAGAAGTACAAGTAGTACAAATTTCTGAGCCTAAATCCATAGCCATTATGTCTCAAGAAAGAAAGCATGAAGGTCCCTCTTCAGAAGAGGAAGAATTCAAGAAAGATTTCTACACTTTGACTAAGATGGTTAAAGTCCTCTATGAATAGAGGAACACTTTAATGGTTAGAGATAGTTCTAAACCTTCGCATGGAGAAGGAAGCTCAGAAGACAAAAAATATGAGAAGAAGGATTCCAAAGGGAATGGTGGATAGCCGCCTCCATCTCCACCATCCTCATCATCTTCATCATCTCACAGAACATCATCTTCCACCACCACCACTGAGACTACTCATACTCATTCGAAAACCCCAAAAAGAAAGAATCCATTACTAAAATTGGACATAAAATTCGAACTTCCCATGTACAATGGAGAGGTGAATGCAGAAAATTTGGACAATTGGATTCGAGAGTTGGAGGTATACTACAGAATTCAGAACCTTCAAGAAGACGACATAAAGATCCATTTGGCTTCACTAAGGCTAGAAGGAGTTGCACTAGTTTGGTGGGAAGCAAATACTCAAGAAGAAATGAGAATCAATGGTAAGATATCCATTACTTGGGTTGAATTTGTTTCTACAATTAAAATACAGTTTTATCCTTCAGACTATATGCAAAAAGCCATTATGAGTTGGTAGAATTTTAGGTAGCTTAAAGGCCAAACATTCCAAGATTATACACAAGAGTTTAGGAAAAGGGCTTTGTTATTAGGAGCAAATTTGAATTCCCAAGATACACTGCTGAAATATATTGGGGGTTTACATTCCTATATTAAACACACTATTCTTATGTTTAATCCAAACAATTTAGATGAGGTATGTGTGCAAGCCACGCACCTTGAATCTAGAGGAAAGAACATTCAGGAAGAGAGTAGTAATAAAAAGCCACCTAAGGGTAAGGAGAAAGAGAAAGGAGGAAAATGAAAAGGGAAGAAAATTGCAAGTGTGAAGAAAGAAGGGGAGAAAGTTATATGTAAACATTTTTCAAAAGAGGGACATAATGAAGATCATTGTTGGAAACTCCATCCAGAAATGAGACCAAATAAGTTCAACAATAAAGGGAAATAGAAAGCCACTTCTATCACTCAAGAATATTTAGGTTCTGAATCAGGTGATGAAAACAAAATCATTGTCATGGGAATCAAAGGAAAACAAGATATTGCAAGCAATAGTTCACAAAATTGTAACATTACTACTACTCCAGATGAAAAGAGATGAATTGAGTTATTTCATGTTAGGGTCATATCTAAACACACCAATATTGACACACTCTTCGATAGTGGGTCACAAGCGAATCTAATCTATGAAGGCTTAGTCAACAGATTGAATCTTGAAATTGTACCTCACCATAAACCATACCCTTTGGGATGGATAACAAGAGACGTCAGTTTACAAGTTACAAGAAAATGTTTGTTTAAGTTTGTTATCACTGCAAATTTTGTTGACAAAGTAGAGTTAGATGTGGTACTACTTGATATTTCAGGTGTGGTGTTGGGTAGTCCATATTTGTATGATCGAAAAGCAATCTTTTACCGCCATGAAAACAAGTATCACTTGTTCAAGGATGGTGTGGAGTATATAGTGGGATCCCATCGCAAAAAGTTAAACATATCAGTTGTTAATGTAGGGGAGGCAAAAAGACTAGTGAATTCAAGTAAAAGTTGAGTACTTCTCATGTTCAAGCCAAATGATGATATTTTTTATGAAAATGTTGTTGCATGTAATGCAAGTTTCAATTCTGATTTGGTTGGTTCAGTTCATTAGGGTGATGAAGTATTTTAGGTTGTCAAATAATCGTCCTTCAAGGAGAAAGAAACTTCACATGAAATATCTTTGCGTCAAGAGTTTTCTCTTTGTGATGTTAGCATGCAAGTGTTGAAAAAATTGCAAAGTGTAGAGACACCAATGCAATGCAAAAGTTTGTTGAACAATGGGCTCATTCAATCATCTCTTACGCCATGTTTTTCAGCGATAGTTATGGTGCCAAAGAGGAATGGTAAGTATTTCAAGAAAGAGTACAAAAAGAGTAGTTTTCGCCAAAGCAAAGTTGTAAAAAGAGGTCAGTGTAAAGATATACATCACACCAAACAAGAATGGTTTGTGTGGATTTTAATGTTGTATGTTCTTTGTAGCACTTCTATTACATACATGTATTTGAATTATGGCAAAAAGAGTCCTTTCTTGAATAAATTGTGCACTTGGGTGACATAAACATGTTTAGAAAGTTTTCTTATGCACATGTCATCTTGTGGTGAAGTAAAATTATAAGTGCATACAAAAACAAATTCCTCTAGCCTGATAATGGGTCTAGCCACAACAGATACATTCTATGGAATATTTCCTTAGGTTAGAACCAATTAAGAAGGCCTACCCCTTAGCCCGTTCATCCTATTTTATGATGTCCTTGCTCGCTCGCTCCAGCTATCTCTCGCTTCTTTCTTCAAGCACCTGAAACAAGTAAACAACAAACATGATAATAGATAAATTGTAATTCAACCTAATTAACAAGTCAAGAAACATTAAGCCATGAATACGTAAGATGAAAAATCATGTAGGAAATCAATCGATAGTTGCATATATTAATATCAAAGAGAGATTACAACCATTTGTCTTGACGTTGCAGTCCTCCTATGACAAGACCAGGTTCCCACACACTTCTACTAGCATCCCATGATGGCCTCAATCCATAATATTTTTAAGGCTCTTCCCTTTAGGCTTCACTCCAAACCAAATCACACTTCTCCCTCACACAACTAGATAGCTACAACTAATAATAGCTTGTTGTCTACTCCAAACCAAAATAGCATTAGCGCACCCACATTAACACTAGCTTGTGCTTGGGAAGAAGGGAGGTTTATATAGGATGAATGGATTGGAGATGGATCCTCATCTCATGGGAGTGGTTCTTATCCCTTGAGGTAGTTCCATCATTATAGGGGAAAGGAGCCAAAACTGACATCCTTGACCCCATCCAGCCAAACCATTTACCAGACTTTCGTTACGAAGCTTCTATAGTTGGAAGCTTCAGTTCATAATTTAAAAAAAATTCCATAACAAGACCCGCGCAACTAGAACACAACTTAGTCACTCTAATCGGTGTTAGGGATAGTGCTAATAGCTGCACATCGATGCAGGAAAGACAAAGGTCGTTAGCGTCGGTCTTGTAAACTGGGAAAAACAGAAGTTTCATGGGAAATGGTGCAAAAAGGAATTAATCTGCTCATGAAGAGGGACACAATGGGAGTTTCTTCATGAAGGCAAAGCATGTAGGGTTCACTATAGAGGTCCTCTAGGATCAAGGAACGGGGGAGTATAGGGACAGTGACAAAATTTTGTGCAATAGATGCTCCCTAAAGCGTGAAGGCTGAGCTAGAGTGAGGGATGAAATGCTTTATGAATCAGTGCGAGGAACCGTAGTATGCTGTTGAAAAACCTGCAAGAAAGTACAGATACATATACATAACTAAGAACTCTGTCAAATGATACATGAATTGTAGCATGGAAACAGCCATCTAGAGAATGATCATGAAAATGGATCCAGGTATGGGCGCAGCCATCCGCCAAAGAGGACCATAATTAAACCAAGGTATGGTCACAACCATCTAATGAGAAGGATCACATATGATAACTCATGGTCTGGTCACAGCCATCCATTTGAAAGATACATGCATATCATCATAACCATGTCACACCACTTCGAAACCTAGACTTTTGTGATCTAAATCCAGGGTCTTGCGCTCCAACATGACCTGATCAAAGTACTTCTAACATGTGAATAGATGTGTTGACGTCAAACATGCTAGAAAGTCGCTTGATTACCAGTCAATGATGTAAACGATTAACAAGTGCGAGAGAAGCCACCAACAATGACAATGGTCCTCAAGGTACTATCAGCACAATCCACGAATGTGAATAGAGGAACTGAAGTCGAACACGCGTGAAATCACTCAATCGAAAGCCAATGATGTGAACTTGTCGTCGAGTGCGAAGAACTTGCCATTAGAGAATGTAAGCTCTAAGGTACTAGAAGGGAGTCTCTCTGTCAACTTCCCAGATAATGAGTTGAAGTCAATGGGAAAAGACCATGTCGAAGGGGTGCCATAATGAATCCCACATCATCGACGTGAGACGAAAGGATGCAAAATGATTTTGGATGATACAAAGAATCAGAGATAAGTGTAACTATAGAAGAACAACTCTTGAACATATCAGTGACACAAATGGAAGTTTGGAAGCTCTTGGATCCATAGGATAGGTGGTCATGATGACGTGGCAGAGATCAAATGGAAGGCAAAAATGAATGGCCCAAACCCAGGAAGGTCAACGATACAAAGGAGGATATCCCAACCCGACACGAAGCAAAGAGTGTCATGCTCAAGAGTGAGCTACCGACACAACTAATAGATTTCCAAATTTTCCCCCACCATTTCTAGCAGGTACACCAATTATTTTTTAATCACAAGCTTGAAGGGGATACCATATTCTTGCACTGTAAGTTCATCCTTCAAATGAATCCGACCTAGTAAGTTTAACGAGCCCTAGGAAGGAGAAGCTCGCGTCCGTCATGGTGACGAATCCAATGTCGTTTAATAGTTTAACAAGTCCAACAAAGGTGTAACTCGGTATCTTTTTCATGTTTAGAGAGTTTGAAAAGGACACATAAAATAAAACTCCACATGGTCCCTTTTCGTACATTTGTGTCTCTCGGTCCCGAAAAGGTAGAAAATGGTACTTGAGAGAACCACTTGACCATTTCAGTCAAGGAGTACCTTTTCGTAAATAGTGCCTCACAGCCTGGAAAAGGGGTAAACTTATACTGGGCACACGATGTTTCACATCCATTAATGAGTTTGAAACAACAAGGGCTCGACCATCTTTTCACTTTTTAAAGGGTCGAAAAATAGCTTGAAAGCGGACCCCCCATTTTATTTTTTTACAAGTCAAAAGGGAAAACACTTGGAAATCTTTTCATATGAACTTAAAAATTCAAGAAAAGAGCTGAAACATGACTCGTCATCATCATCAAACATCCATCACCTATCGATGCACAAAAAGGTAAACTGTATTATCCAGTTCCTGAGGCAAAATAGGTTAAAATATTTAGAAAAACCTGATATTTTCCTGAAAAAAAAAATGAATAAAAAGGAGAAAAGTAAATATATTTTTACCATTTACCGTTTTACCTTTGCTGTGAAAACTTTTTACTCACTTTTTCCCTAATTGTTCTGGAGCAGATTATGGGAGATCTGGGAGGTCTATCGATGAGCCGCCAATTCCAAGTAATAGCTAAAGCTGTGAGCTCCATTTTCATGTCCTTTATTTCTATTTTTAACCATTTTTTTAGTTTTTTGAGGGGGATTTTGAAAAAAAAAATCACCCTCGGTCGACGAGATTTCCAGGCACAAAATCGCGTTGGCCGGGGGTGATTATCAAAGCTAGTCGTGTCAGTGGGCGTGATTTCTGGGCACGGAATCACGCTAGCCGGGGGTGATTAACAAAGCCAGTCATGTTGATCGGCGCAACTAATTTTAAAACATGTGCGTGAGCGCTTTGAATAGGGAAAAACCATATTTTCTCAAAAAATAACTGTTTAAAGCTAAATCCTATGGGCCAAGCATGATTGTTGACTCAAAATAATGGCTTTTACGAGAAATAGTCATTGAAAATGGTGGACTGGAAAGAACGGAAACATGAAGATGTTGACACCCAGGCAATGAATGGCCCAAATTGCTTGGAAGCTTTGAGGGCTTGCGGGCTCCTCAAATTCTTTCTCACGTCAGGGATGCGAGCCCAACCCGAGTTGCTTCGGTACCTGATTAGTATTTGGGACATTAATCTGGAGATTTTTGTCATTGGCGACCAGGAGCTGGAGTTGGAAACTTCAAATATATACTTCACCACTAGATTGTCCTACAGAGAGGAACCATTGAACTTGTATGGGTCACAACCGATTGGGGCAAGCATATCTTCCTTACTTGCCGAACACTGTCTTGAGTCACTGAAATCCAAAAGTGGGTAGACAGAGATTTCTAGTGTTCAGGATCTAACACTGAGAGTGCTTCTGTTGACCATCTACAGAGTGGTGGGGTCCCAGGCGAAACATGAGACTAACAAGTCAAAGTTCCTTTATGCTATCGATTGTACAGCTCCTACGATCTTCAACTGGGTCGAGGCCATGAAGATGAATATCAAGTGCCAGCTGTCCAAAGCCAAGGCAGGGAATCTAAAGCAATTTTGCTTTGGATTGGTGCTTGTGACCTTCTTCTTGGAATGGGTACCAATGTTCCAGTATTAGCTGACTAAGGTAGATCCTCCTATGCCACGCGATCCACGGATGGCTCACTGGAGTTGTTTGATGCCCAGGATCACTGGGGGTTAGCACATGCCATACTTACATGCATTCTTTTCATGGCTACGATGACATAAAATCATCGTAGAGAACTGGACATAAAGTGGCACCGACTTCCGTGGAGATCCAAATATGCCCTTACAAGATGGAGAGGATTTTGACGATGAAGGTAAAAAATCAAGTTTTTAATTTTGAGATTTTTAATTGTTTTTGGTATATATGTTCTTATAACATTTCTCTTGTTAATGAAAATGTTGGACCAGAGCGTCCTACTGGGATGTCCCCAATAGCCAAGCGCATCCCCCGCCCTATTGATGTTATCACTCCTTATCAGGAAGGAAGTGACAATGAGGAGGAGATTGTGAGGAACCTTGAGGGGTTCACTCATGGCATCCTGGAGTATGCTCGGATAGGAGACATTCCTCATCAGTACCAGAAACACACAATGGGAGTCTTTGATCAAATTCACCGATTGCTGACTCGTGGTTCACGAGCCGTATCATGCTACCACGATCACCATGATGATTAGTTCCTAGGACCAACATTTACATTTTTTGAGGCGTGTGTGCCACTGATATATGAGCCCTGCAAGTTTCCTATGTTATTTTGGACACACATATTATTTTTTGGGGTTCTGATGTATCAAACATTATCACCATATATATATTATATAATATTATAATATATATATTTATATATGTTGTATTTCCTGTCTACTATGGTACAAATGGTTTGTTTTATCTTTCACATGTTTCGTAAATGTTTATCCAACACATGATTAGCTAATGCATCCGTCAATGTATTCATGCGTCTAGGAATATGATGAAATGTAATGTAATCAAAATGTCTTTCCAATAGATGGATAGAGAGATACATTCTCAATATTTGAGGGTCTCTGACAGATTATTGCTCATTGAGTTGAAGGATGACAAGCTATGAATCCAGGTTGACAACCAATTTTCTGATTCCCAAAGCGATGGCTTCTGACAACAGTTCGATGATCGCATTGTATTCAGCAATGTTGTTAGTTGTGTGACCTAGAAAGATATCTTGAAGGTCAATAAAATCACTGTTAGGGTCATAAATAGCCCATGCCGCGAATGATAGGTTCCAGGTACTATGGAAAGCACCAACGGCAAAACCAATATGGGGATTTGCAGACATATGCAAAGCAAGAAAAGCATAGTAAACAGGAAAGTTGTTTGAAAACTATCACACAAAACCATGTTGCATAAAACTGAATGACACACTAATGTACACAAGTGACCATGCAAGATGACCTAAGCATAGTACTTTTTGAGATAAAGTCCATTTCAGGGCTTATCAAGAGGATTTCCTTCATAATCAATAAGCTCATAGGCTCCTTTATGCAAAATGTGTTTCACGATGTAGGGACCATGCCACATAGGTTAAAACTTGCTTCCCCCAGCTTATCGTTAGCTTGGTCATATAGTAAGACCAAATCACCCTCAGAGAACGTGCGGGGGCGAGATCGATTGATCAAAATGGGATTTTACCCGTTTCTTTTATGCTTCGATGACCAAGGCAGTGAGATAGCAAGTCTCGTCTAGTCGTTCTAAGTATAAGAGGTGTTCCCCTTGAGGTGATGTTTCGAGGAGGAGTTCAACAACTAACTTGAGTGAAGGAATCTCACATTCGATCAGCAATGTTGCTTCCAGACCATAGACCAGTTGGAATGGTGTGAAACCAGTTACGTCTTTGGTTGGGGTTCGGTAGGCCCATAGAGTTGAAAAGAGGATGAGATGCTAGTTTAACTTGTGCATCCTCGTAGTACGTTGAAGCATTGTGACCAAGACTTTGTTCACGGCTTCAACTTGGTCATTGGATTGAGGGTAATATGGGGTCGAGCCATCATGGCGCAAGCCCAATGCAAATGTCAGCTCAACCATCATGTAATCTCTCAAATGGGAGCCATGGTCTATGACAATGGCTTGAGGTACACTGAACCTAGAAATAACATGGTTGAAAAGGAATTAAGTCGTCGTCTTACCATGTATAGAGTATGTAGGCATCGCTTCGGCCCATTTGGTGAAATAATCCACAGTGACAATAATATAGCCATGCCCCCTGGTTGAACAAGGGTTACATGTCATATAATCGATGCCCCATTTAGCAAAAGGACCAACGGTAATGACAGGGTGTAGGTGAGCGGGTAGGGCACGCATCTTGCATTAGTAAATTTGGTATTCGTGGCACTTATGAATAGTAAGAATGCATTCGTTGAAGATAGACAGCCAAAAATAACTAGTGCGAAGGATCATTTGAGCAGTAGCATAACCAGATATATGACCACCATATACCCTGGAGTGGCAATTATGGCATCAATTGTAAGGCATCAATGAAGAACTGAATCGACACCGACACAGTATAAAGTATCGCCAATAATATGGTAGGGTTGGGAATGATGTTGAATCTTACGTCGATCATCCTTAGTCAACGTGGACCAGAACATGGACGTTTGGAGATACATGATGATATCATCGTACCATGGATCAAGGGTGCTAATCAGAAAGAGAGTCTCATCTGGGAGTTGTTCATCTACGTCATCAAGAAGAGACTTAGAGGGAAGGGAACAAACCAATTCGACGAAAACAAGTTACTTCTTAGATTTGGTTGTAGTGAATACCAAATTGAATTCTTGCAAGATGATCAATTTAGAATATTTTCTCCCCAGCAACTGATGAGTCAAGATATAGGTCATGGGGTTGCATTCAGAAATCATTGTATTCATGCGCAGAGGGATATAGTGCCGAAAGCATTGAACGGCATGAACGGCAGCCAAAGCCAACTTCTCGACATGTGTATAACATGTTTCAGTGTCGAAGAGATTCTAACTAAGGTAGTAGATTACATGTTCGTTTCCTTTGTTGTCGTCTTGGACCAAGACCATAACAATGGTGCTAGGGGCCGCGGCTAGGTAAAGGAAGTAATCTCGATAATAATCTAGTGGGTGCAATAGAGGATCTCTTACGAGGATGGCCTTGAGATCATCAAAATATTTTTGGGCCACCTCGTCCCATACAAAGGGCATTCCTTGTTTTGGCAACTGAGTAAATCCTGTGGCTAACCCAACATAGTTGGGTATAAAACGACGGAGAAAGCTGGCTTTTCCTTGCAAGCTTTAGAGTTGGTGTAGTGAAGATGGAGGGGGTAAATTTACAATGGTTGCGACTTTTAATAGATCAAGGTGAATATTCTCCTTAGAAACTATGAAGCCAAGGAGTTGTCCAGATTCTACGCAGAAAACACATTTCTGTGGGTTCAACCGAATGTTATAGTGTCTGTAGCGTAGAAAAATATTCCAAAGATGGTCTGGGTGGTCTTGGCGTCGACGAGAATGAGCTGGAAGGTCATCCAAGTAAGGCTAGACAATGTTGTGAATATCATGAAATGCATAAGACATTGCCCTATGAAATGTAGCCCTAGCATTTTTTAGGCCGAAAGGGAGATTTTGTACACTAACGTACCCCATGGACAGATAAAAGCTATCTTTTCTTGATTGGTCGGTGGAATGATGATCTGATTGTAACCAGAAAAATCATCCATGAAAGAAAAGATCTCACTCTCAGCGCATTTATCAATGATTTGATCAATGAACTGAGTCGGATAGTTATCTTTAGGACAGGCACGATTGAGATCTCGATAATCAATGCAAACATAGATCGTGCCCTATTTTTTAGTCATTGGGACAATATTGGACACCCAGCCTATAAGGGGAATGGAGTAGATGAACCCAAATTTAAGAAGTTTTTCAACTTCTCCCTTAATCGCAGTGGCCTTCCTAGGGTGCATTAGGTGAAGCCTTTGACAGATAGGCTTCGTGTGTGGATAAGTTGAGATTTCATGCACTACAATGCTAGGATCAATACCAGGAATTTCCTTGTAGGACCACGCAAACACATCACATAATTCTTGAAATAAATGAGCATATGTCTTGATCTCATCCGAAGAACAAGATACCCCAATATGAACGTGTTCAACGATACTGGGTTTGATAGAAATGTCAATCAGCATCGTTTGAGTAATATTACCAAAATTTCCTTCTGACCATACTTCGTGAGTGACAATTAGTAGCAAAAACAAAGAAGAGGGCTATTCGAAAATGGTAGACATGACCACTAGATGAGGCATGAATGAGGAGCGATGATGAATATCGATCCAAGGCAGTTCCTCGAGAGACATGATTTCCATGATACCTTCATAAGCAAGGAAGGTCTCGACTAAGGGATCAGGCGATTCCAAAGTGCCAAGCCACGGGGATTGAGAGTATGTATTGAAAGATGTCTTCAACATAAAAGAATCAGAGGATGTAGAGTTCGAAGCTGAAACAATTTCCATATAATTGACTTCGGTGGGACTAAGTGGCATAACCTTGCCCCAGGTATCAACAAGATCTGTTGAAGATGTGACCCAAGCATCAGATTTGACCAAGATCATGTTCACAGAGGCAACATGAGGAGGTGGGAGTGGAAAAATTCCCATTAAGGCTGAATCTTTGAAAAGACCTGTCCCCACACTCTCATAGGGAGCACCAGTGTGCTTGACGTACAGAACATTTCCATCTGAGGAGGAAGAGGCAAAGAAATACAGTTGGTCGACGGTGACAATCTTCCCTTGATGGGGAAATGAATCATGCAAAATAAAGAGGAGGCCATGGAATGCATGGCATGGGTCCAACTTCGGTTGAGTAGAAGATTGTAATTGAGATTAGCGTTAACAATTTCTACTTTGAATTACACTATCTTTCCTTCCAGGGTGATGGCAAGGTTAGGTAAGACATTGAAGGGTCACAAACGCCCATCGAAAGCTTCCAAAGTGTTCAGAGATTGGTTCAATGCAAAAGAACCAATTGTCTTCCAACATGTGATCGACATGACGCAGGTGGAAGCACCTTCATCGATGACAGTCTACTGGATGGTCTTCTCATTGATGAATACCTAAATAAGAAAGGCAATCTGATGAAGGAGGTGTGTAACATGGTTTTCTAGATCAAAACATATCAAATTGGAATCAGTGGGATCGATGCCCCGGATAGTTGACAGCAAAGATTTTCATTGTGATGGGCAGCTTTGGAGTACCTCGAGAACTGACATGGATGATGGTGCCTGAGCCAAATCTTCAAAAATATCATAGTGTTGAGTATCTTGGGCATTGGGATTATACGAGGATTTCCACTGCACACCTCCAATGGGTGGCTGCATAGCAAAATCAGGGTTAGGGTGCTCAATATGAAGAGGGCCAGAACTTGGGGTAGAAGAAGAAGGTGTTGCCTCTTTCTGTTAGCGTCCAACCCTAACCCCCTTATTTATGTAATAGGGTCAAGTCATAGTTATAGTTAGTTAAATAGTCAATAAAGCCCAGATTAATAATTGTAAGGGACCACCGTTAGTTGCAAACGATCCATGGTATTAGATAGATGGTTTTAAGAGAACCATGGTACTCACCCATGGTATTGCATGTATGAATCCTATATAAAGGATAGAGACTCCCCATTGAGGAGTGTCATGTATTATTTTGTAATCAAGCCCTACTCTATTGGAGGTTTCCCCCTCGAAGACGCAAGTGAACATTACTTTCATCTCTGAATAATAAAATACATGTTGTTATTTCTCATTTTGTTCTATGTTATGGGTTGTGTTTCTTTGTATATTTTATATTTTGGCATCTTCTCGTAGGTCAAGAACCTAACAAGTGATATTAGAGAGCTTTCTAGGGCCGATGGTATCTCCATTTTT